>JAJPUD010001339.1:113615-136630 GCA_023553655.1 Myrmecobius fasciatus
AAGCACATTAGGCCATCTTTTGCCTCAATTTTTACCTAGCCTTTAACTATGGAATAGGTATTACCTCAGACAAACTTGAAACTTGGGAAAGACCTAGCTTAAAAAGACCATGATGTCCCCCTGAATTTTAGCCATCATCAATTATCCTCACCTATGTCTTGCTCCTGGAATCTGATGATTGGAGAAGAAAGTGACAAGTAACTTTGCACAGCCCTGCCTCACTTAAATCCAATTACTTGCAAGTCAAGACATCACCTTCCTGATGTCATTGGTCCTCTTGTAGAATAAAGGAAAACAACAAGCAATAGCTATATCACAATGCTATAATTACATCATGTAATCATTAAGCTTGAATGAACTTTAGAAATGGAATCCAACCTGCTTATTTTATAAGTTAGGAAAATTAGGCTCACAGATGTGAAATTGACTTGCCTAAGACCAAGATTAAAACTAAGATCTCCTAGGTCATTTTCCCTTATGTTACCACAATGTCTCTTCAAGGCTCAATTCTATATGTTACACACACAAAAACATAAAAGCATACTTACATAAGAAAAGATCCTTTAGTTAAGCTTTCATCTTAAGGTTCATTCTACCTCTAAAATTTCATCATCCAAAGTCAGTTGTTTAAATATAGTTTGATACTTAAATACCACAAATTGAAAACATAAAGTGTGTGCTCAGAGGAAAGATATGATTACTCTAGTAACCTATTTTAAAGTTATTCTTCAAGATGAGTATCAGAGTATTATAAATAGAGGGGACCTCAGTAGCTACAAAATTTAACACATACCTGAAAATGCATGCTCACTACAACATCACCAATAAGTGATTTGCCAAAATGTGCTTAAAAATGCATGATAAGAAGGAATACACTATGCATTTTTGGATGGCACTGAGGTCAGCCAGAATCAAATATAATTACTATGTTGTTTCCTCTTCCCTTTCCCAGTTAGTAACTAATTGATATTCAGAGCACAAAAGGACAAATAGTGCCTAAAATGGTAGCAATAAAATCTATACATTAGTGTCCATCTCACAACAATGAGGAGATTTATTAATACTTTATGGTTATCAGCCTGAAACCAACAGAGTGATGTGAGGAGGGAAAGGGCATGAGAGGGGGTACTTGTAAGAAGCTGGTTTGGTAAGAAAATTAAAATGATTAGTCTTAGGGCAGTAAGAAAAGCTAATCATAGTGTTCAAAGATAAATAATGGGTCATTCTCTGCATTGTTTCTGCTCCTACAAAACTAAATTCAGAAGTGAGATCATAGCAAAACAATTCTTAGTCCCTTACTTGACCAACCCAATGATGCATCTTTATTTTGAGTGCTGACATGGGGAGGTGGGAGTTGGGAAGTCAGATTTCCATTAACCTTTTTATTCACTGACCTGGGGAAAATGTATTCTTGTTCTGTCATTTAATTTCTTCAGATAATAGGTTACTCCCTTACAGGCGGGAATCAATTGGAACTATGGTATCTTCTCCTCTGATAAACAACAGGTCTAGTTGCTAGCTCCTGCTATTGCTTGATTCCCTTCATAGTAATTAAAGGATCTTAAACCACATTAACTCTGGATTTTTCTCTTGCTCTGTTGGCTTGCAAACTGAGATGAGGGCAGACTGTTTACTAATTTCATGTTATTTATTGGTACTTGAGAAACTTCCTGATCTCAATTTCAAGAGCATACTCTTGGGCTTTTATTTTTCAGGTACCAGCAAATATTGTCCAGGGACTTCATTATTAATTGTTTTTGTTTCTAACAGGGGGTATTTTTTGTTACAAAAAATTTGAATAAAGTTTTATTGTTTTAAAAAGAAAAAATATTCCTAGCTCTGAGGCAGCATCAGATTTAACTCTCTGCCATGGTATGCTATGAGTTCTCAAACTTTTTGATCTTAGGATTTTTTTGTGCTGTAAAATTTATTAAAAATCCTAAAGAAGTTTTGTTTTTATTGATTATATCTATCAATGTGTACCATATTAGAAATTAAAACTGATCATTTAAAAAGTCATTAATTCATTTAAAATAATAACAATAAATTCAGCACATGTTGACATAAATAACAACTATTTATATAAAAAACCCTAAAATTTCTAAAGCCAAAAATTTAGTTTAAAAAATGATGTTGTTTTATATATATATATATATATATACATATATTATTTGCAAATCACTGTAATTTGAGCATAATAAAAACAGCTAGATACTCATATCTGTTTCTGTATACAATCTGTCATGATAAGGTATTTTATTGAATATATAAAGAAAATCCAACTTTTCCCAATATGTGGTTGTAAGAAAGAAGACCATTTTCATATACAAATAATGTCTTAGTAGGATACAAAAAGTTTTGACCTGAAAAACCTCCTAAAACATTCGTGGGGAATATCAAAGATTCACAGACCACAAAAGAAGAACTTCTGTTTCATATGAACCATATTCCAAGGTGTTTACACTACTCATCTTCTTCTGATTGAATAGCAATCAGGATAACATCTACTTCCTAGGAATGCAAGAATGTGAGGAGAATTCCTTCTCTAAGTGGTAAAACTTCATCATTAAAACCTCATCAAATCTTTGAATTAAATCATTTGAATAAGGCTAAATGTTGAGTTTTTTAGAAATAAGTAAGAATAACATTCACATAATCAAGATAAATGCCAGTAGAAACAATAAACACATTGAGTCAACAAGAACTTCTCTCCATGGTATATTTAAGATGGGTATAATTTGATACACAATGCTCTCTTGCACCCTAACATTCTCCCCATCAGCTATTATAAAGAAAAAAGTCTATCCAAGGCAATCCCAATACACTTTATGTAGAAAATGCCATCTAAATCCAGAAAAAGAACTATGGAGATTGAATGTAAATCAACACATGGTATTTTCATTTCTTTTTTCTGTCTTTTTTTCCTCTCTCATGGTTTTTCCCTTTTAGTTCTAATTTTTCTCTCCCAACATGATACATAAAGAAATGCATATTAAATAAATAAATAACTTAAAACGAAATAAATAAACAACATAAAAAGTGTAGGGGCATCTAAACGGGGCAGTGAATAGAGTACCAGCTGCAGAATGAGGAGGATTTCAGTTCAAATCCAGCCTTACACACTTAACACTTCCCAGCTATGTGACAAGTCATTTAACCCCAATTTCATCAAGGAAAAAAATCAGTCTGAAATACCACTATTCCATTTCATTAGCTTAAAACAGAGTATTCTGGAGTATTCTCATAGAATGAAAATACTCATGGCCAATATATTAAGCTAAGGGCTCAGATTTCTGGACAAGAAGCATTAAGACCTTAGTAGGCTCTTCTGCTATATGAGATTATCCTGCTACCTAGGAAAACTCACAGAACTTTAAAAAGGGAAAGTTTTGAGAGGAGAATGAGGAAGGGAAGGTATATGTCTAAGTAATGATATGCTATTTCAAGATATAAGACAGGTAGAGTATTACAATGAGGATTCTGAAAAACTGAGAGATTAAATTGGGACAAAAAAGTTGAGAAAGAATTTCTTTAGCATCCTTGCACTCCCTTTGAGTGACTGTTCTTTTTCTTCACATCCCATATAATATATCAGAGGAGTTGCAGACCTAGAGTTAGGAAGAATCAAGTTCAAATCTGGATTAAGACATTTACTAGTCCTTGGCAAATCACTTTAATAACTCTGTCTGCCTCTGTTTGCTCAATTGCAAAATGGAGATACTAATAATAGCACCTTTCTCCTAGGATTGTTGTAACAATGAAATGAGATGTTCATAAAGTGTTTAGCACAATATCTGCCATATATTAGTTGCTTAATGCTTGTTTCATGCTCTTTGCCAATCTTTGGTCAAATCAATTTAATAATTTCCTTCAATGATTAAATTATGATCCATCTTTGCTTACCTATTTTGTGCAACCCTTATTATCAATGTGCTTCCAAAAATTCACCACGGGGGTCCAGTCAATATGTAATAGGCTTCCTCACTTAAATACTATTATAATTTTCACATGTGGGAAACTTAAGGTTCATAAAATTCTTTGCAATTTCTAGAAAGCAAGCCAGATTTCTCTTCTCCCCCTTTGCTATTCTGTACCCAGCCAATTTTCCAAATATATTGTCTGTCCCAAATATAAATACTGTTGGAAAAATTCAACAACAAAAATTCAGATACATATTGGAATCAGAGTAATAGACAATATTCAGCCATTGAACCTTTTCCTGCATAGATTAAGAGGTCAAATACTTTGAGTGATTTCTTAGGAGATTCTGTAATGTCTCTGCAATCAATAAAGTTATCCTAAAACATTTTTTTCTGAAGGCTTTCCCTAATTTCTGAACTCAATAATCCCTATTACAATGATGAAAATCTTCAAAGAATCTACATTTCTCTATTTTATGTATTATAAAACTAACTGGGTGGTACAGTGAATTAAGGACCAGGCCTGGACTTAGGGAGACCTTAATTCAAATGTAGCCTCAGATACTAGTATGTGATTCTAGGCAAGTCACTTAACCTCTGTTTGCCTCAATTTTCTCATCTGTAAAATGAGAATAATAAAAATATCCTGACGATTTTTGTGAGAATCAAATGAAATAACTATAAAGTCAGTACCTAGAATATCGTAACACCATATAAATTATAGCTATTATTGTGCCTTTTCTAAAATTATTTTGTTTGTTTTGTTTTTATTAGAGGGTCATTGAAAAGGTATATTTCAGTTACCTCTTTTAAGGAATCTTGAATTATTTTAAAATTATTTTTTAAAATACCATGTAGTTTTTTAAGTTGTTTCATATTATTTAATTGGTCTTTTCTACATGAATATAGGGGCCTAATTATTTTAAGTGATCCCTGGGAGTTTTTGAAGGATCCAAAAAATCTGAAATATATGAAGAGATCATTAACAACAAACAATAAGCACAGTAGGACTCTACATCTGTTAGTCAATTGTGAAATGATAAAGATGTTATCCATTGTCAAATGTTATTCAAGTTAACTATTTTTCAAATGATATTTAGAGAACTGGCCTTGGAATAAAAAGTTAATAACAACAACCAGGTCATTTAAAACAATTGGTCATAATAGATCAAGATATGGCATGGGATCCATGAAGACATGAGTTCAAATTCCACCTCTGACTCATACTACCTATATGACTGAACAAATTATTTTGACACTTAATGCTCTAGGTAATCTTTCAAGATTGTTGCTTTCAAAGAAAGTTCTAGTCTTCATTGGTAGAGGGAATTTTCTAATATGGAATTTTGCTGTACAAATGTAATCACAGATCTAGACCCTGTCCTCTATTTCCTATCACACTATTATATGTTTTATTTTTTCCAGCACATTGCAGAACATATTATCAATGTACTCCAAAAAATTCAACTTTTCTTCACCAGATTATGTCAGATCACTTTATAAATGCAAGACTTGGGCAAATCTGTATAGTCTTCTGACCTTCAATTTCTTAATCTCCAAAAATGTTATAACAATACTGCCACTATCAACTTGTTGATTATTATAAAGACTGTGAACTGAAAGCACTTTATAGGCTACATGGTATTCTGTCTATAAATTGAAACAGTTATTCTTCTTAAGAAACAAGAATGCATTTTGGAAAAAAACAATTGAGTCATTTTTACCTAAATAATACATGACCTAATTATGATCTAATATAAACACAATCATAGTCTCTGCCATTGGCACATCTAAATTAAAAGTGCAATGGTGTATTGGATAGAGTATCATATATGCCATCAAGAAAACTTCAAAACCTGCCTCTCATCTTTATTAGTCATGTGACCTTGGTCAAATTACTCTCTGAATTTTAATTACCCAGTCACATAAAATGGAAATAATCATACTACAGATATGCTGTATCCTATTCTACTGCTTTATAGAATTTTTCTAAAGATTAGAAAAAATTTTGTATATAAAATATCTTATAAACCTCAAAAGATAATTTATCAGTTTATCTGATGGGGTGATCCAAAGCAATTTCAATAGAGTTGTGATGGAAATACAAAGAAGGAACTAGGGAGACTGAATGTGAATCAAAGAATACTCTTTTCACCTTTTTGTTGTTGTTGTTTGTTTGCTTGGTTTTTTTCCCTAACTAATGTTTTTCCTATTTTCATATTATTTTTTCTTGTGCAGCAAGACAAATATGGAAATATATTTAAAAGAATTGCATGTTTAATCTATATCAGATTGCTGTCTTGGGGAGGGTGGGGAAAGAGAAAGAGAAAAATTTGGAACAAAAGGTTTTTCAGAGGTGATTGCTGAAAACTATCTTTTCATGTACTTGGAAAAACAAAATGGTATTTAAACTTTTAAAAATTTATCAGTTATTTTGTCATTGAATACCAAGCATGTGTAGAAGACAGTACTACTCTAAGGGAAATGCAAAAGGGGAATTAGACTTATCACAGATGATTTGATTGGGAAATTCACTGGGAGTTCTGTGACAGGTATAACCAGAAAGAACATCCACATATTCTGATAAGATTAATAACTTTGTTACCCTGAATAACCATAAGGACAGAAGATCCCAAAGCTGCTATTCAGTTCCAATTTCATTCACACATCTCGATCCTCACATAATTAGACCCACAAAAAGGACGTTTTGTAGTAAAGTTTTGAACTGGCTTCCACATACCCTTTGGACAGCCACCTAGTAAGGAATTGCAAAAATATCAAATTCATAAGACCACAAACAGAGTTAGAAGCTATCTTGGAGTTCATCTTGTTCAACACCTCTCTTGGGGAAATAAGACCCAAAGAAATGAAATGACTTGACCAAGATCAGACACACTAATTCACAAAGGTACGATGTCACTGTAAGTTTAATTGTATCTTCCACTATACTACTTTGTTTCTCAAAATTTATAATCAATAATACCAGTCCTGAGACTGGAAAAGCTCTGACATTGACATAAATCTGATTTTTCATCCAATATGTTTATTGTCAACCTAATTCCATAATAGCAAATATCTTTAAACAACAAATTATCTCCCCCATCCCAAATTTGTGTTTTCTTAGATTCTATTCACTACCATGGATTAGCAAACTTTAACTAGCAGGGTAAGTAGAGGATACTCCACCTATTTTTGTATGCAAAATCAAACTTAACTTGAGGGCCAGTCATAGTGATTTACATTGACATTAACAGTGATTTGGTGGGCAAATTTGACCCTTAGAATATAGTTAGCCAATCCCTGTTCTGTACCAGGAGACAGCAGTCAAACCCATTTTCCCCCTTCCAAAATGCTATGTGACTGGATAGTCTTCGGGAAGTCTTTTCTAACCATGTGTTGTTGTTTTTGTCCTTTTTCAAAGACAATAACATCATGATATTGGGTTAAAATAATGAATGATGGGTGATATCTTATATTTAAGTGGGGCAAAGTTTTTCAAACTCATCAGGCTCACTGTCTCTTCCAAAGACAAAAAAAATCGGTGACAGGACAGTCAGGATGACTGGCAATGGTCCAGGATGCAATGGATGACCTTGGAGTTTTTGACATCTGACCAAGCTCTAAACAATCCATAGCACCTGCTTGAGTGACCTTCATGGCTGTTGAAATAAATTGTTCTTATACATCTATTCCATTGTGGGAAGTATTCACATGGTTGGATACCCGCTGTGATACACTGACAGGTTTGAAGCTTGCCAATTACCCTCAACTGGGTTTTGCCCATTTACTGAGAATATGATCATGTATGTGCTACAGCTTCTTGAAGCCATAGGTGAGAGTTGGGTGGAAAGTAGACAGCAAATGTAGATGAGCCTCCCTGAAAAGGACTAGGCAAGTCCTCACACTCATGAAAGACTAACATGTCTGCTATGAGGGCTAGCCATATATCTGAAAAGGGACAATATTTCTAAGCTTTACTTGACAAACAACACCCACTTTAAGTGCTGGGGATAAAAAGAGAGCTAAAAAAAGAGATCTCAAGGAGTTTACCTTCTAGCTTATATGACAAGACATAATATAACATACATGTTCTAACAAAACATCCTCAATAGAATGTAATGATCTTGAGGGCAGGGATTGTTTCATTTTGTCTCTATATTCTTCATGCTTAGT
This sequence comes from Myrmecobius fasciatus, assembly GCA_023553655.1. Classification (NCBI taxonomy): domain Eukaryota; kingdom Metazoa; phylum Chordata; class Mammalia; order Dasyuromorphia; family Myrmecobiidae; genus Myrmecobius; species Myrmecobius fasciatus. The sequence continues at coordinate 121,709 of JAJPUD010001339.1, forward strand.
ATAGTACTTGATGCACATATGTGTTTAATAAATTCTTATGGAATTGATTTGAACACAGTGTTTAAAAGTAAAAATTCTCCTCCCTAAAAGAAGTATATATTGGATATGGCTATTTCCTATCATTTATGGTTCTAAAAAACAATCACCTTTAATAAAATTCATATGTGCTCCATGAATGTTTATATCAAAATGAGGTCTATTTCTTAAGTTTTATAATATTCTTCTGTTTATTTCACACTTGTTACCATAATCCTTTTTTGCTGAGTAGATTCTTAGTTACCTTAGAAATAATGATATCATACCATGGCAGAAGCACCTGTCTTTGCAAGAATTTTCCTTCCTGATTATTATAGCCCCAGAATTTGGCCCCAATTCTGAGTAGACTATAAGAAAATGTCAATAAATTTTTTTTCTCAGAAAAGCCAACTAGTGCAAACTAGTGAAAGAGAAGAGAGAGAGAGAGAACAAGAGGGAGAAAAAGAGAGAGGGGGGAAGAGGGAGAGGGAGAAAGGGTAGAGGGAATGGGAGATAAACAGAGACAGACAGACAGAAAGAGAAAGAGAGACAGAGACAGAGACAAAGGCAGAAACACAGAGAGACAGAGGAAAAGAAAGGAGAGAGGAGGAGGAAGAGGAGAAAGAAGAGGAGGAGAAGGAGGAGGAAGAGTGTAGTATTCATAAGTAAAGGACTGGCAAACAGGGTATTATTTTTTCCTATTCATCACACCAAAGGAAGAATTAATGCCATATTAGGCAAAAAAGTTGTCCTGCCAAACTTGCTGGAGCTGTGGATGCACGTTAACATTTTTTATGGCAAGACTGTTCAGTCTATAAGGTTTTTACTTCCAGCTGTTTGCAGTCAGAGGCATTTTAGAAGTTTAAATTAATTGCTGATGCTTTTCAAACTAGTAAAAAAAGAATTGTTAAAATTATTAAGTAGTTATTTTGTATCAGGCACTATGTTAAGTGCTAGGGATAAAAACAGAAAGAGATAGTCCTTCCCTTCAAGGACCTTATGTTCTAGCTTACATGACAATCTATAATATAAACTCACCCATTCCTGTAATTTTGCAGTTATGGATATTAAAACTCAGAGATATTATTTTCCAAAGGTCACACAACTCATTAAGTCATAAAGTCAAGACTCTTAGATCATACATTTTCTTACCATAATCAAGAATTCCACAACAATTTACATATTCAATACAATGTTTTGTATATATATACATATGTATATATGTAATATACACATATATTTTCCTCTTTGAGATATTTACATTTCATAAGAAAATTTAAATTAGTTTTATTAAAACTTAAAACCCCATGGATAATTTTGGACCATTTTTCTCCCAATTTTGAAGGAAGGAAATGACAAACCAATCCACTATCTTTACCAAGAAAATTCCAAATGGGGTCATGAAGTTGGACATTACTAAAATGTATGAACAATAAGAACAAAAACAACTCTCTCTCTCCCCCCCTCTCTTTCTCTCTCTTCCTCTCTCTCTCTCTCTCTCTCTCTCTCTCTCTCTCTCTCTCTCTCTCTCTCTCTCTCTTTCTCTCTCTCTCTTTCCCTTTCTCTTCTCACACAAACATGTATGTATACATACATATATATTTAAAAGTGTGCATACATACATTCACATGTATATATTTTAGATTATACTTTTAAGAGCCAACATTCATTTTTGCTGTAATAAATATTTAAACATTGAAACAGTCTCATAATACAATGCTATATAATGCCTCACTTTTTAATATATGCTTGCTGAGTAAATGAATGAATAGTAAAGTTAACAGTAACATTGCCTTTTAAAATGTTATCTAGAAATTGATTCAAACCTCTATTTTTTTAAGGAAATTATAAAAAAAATAGCATACATATCCTCCACTCATCCTCAGAAAATGTTCATTATTTATAAATGTGTATATGCATAAACATATATAAAATATATACATATATTGCTATAAATATGCATGTAGTATAGATATCCATGTAATATGATGTATGTACCTATAGATATACACATGGTTGATTGCAAAATATAAATAATTCATTGCTTATAAGATATGGATTTTTTTTTCTATCATGAGGAAAGGGGATGGATACATTGATTCTGTTGTATATTTGCTTCCTTCATTCTGGATTTTCTTTCTCAGAAAAATGGTCCAAGTATGAAAAAATTAGGAGCCTATCTTTCCCCATTATCTTGCCTGCTTCTAAATGTTTTATCCAAAAATATAACTTTGTATCTCTAGAAATATAAACAAATTCAACTACAAAACTGTATTGAATGCAATCCACATGCAGAAGTAATGAGGTGTAGTAGATAAAGAGGTACTCAAAATAAGAAAGACTTGGATTCAGATCCTACTTTTATATACACACTGGCTGTGATGGAGCAAATACCTTAACCTTTCTGTGTTCAGTTATTCAGCCACGTTTGACTTTTTGTGACAGCATAGATCGTGTGACATGTAAGTGATGTTCATGGACATTTTTTTTTCTGCAAAGATACTGGAGTGTTTTGCCATTTCCTTCTCCAGAGGATTAAGGTAAATAGGTTTCTTGACTTGCCCAGGATCACACTGGATTTGAAGCTAGGTCTTCCTGACTCCACTCCCAGTGCTCTAGTCACTGTGCCAAACTTTCAGCACTATAAGGCAATTTTCTAAGACTCTAAATAACACAGAAAATTCCATCTGCAAAATAGAGGAAATATTCTCACTTGAGTGTTCCTTATATCAATGAAATTATAAGTCTATTCTCTTATCTCTTTCCCCTTATTAACACAAGGCATCATATTGGGTATTTATAACACAAAGACAAACACAACACAGGACTTGCCTTCAAATAAGCATATATGTATACATATCCACATAATGCATGCAAATATATGCATATATGTATGTAGTCTATATCTCTTTTTCTCTTTGTCTCTGTCTCTTTCTCACTATGTACATATATGTACATGTGGATAAATTCTGAAATAGTATCAGAAAATTACCAAGGGTGGTAAACTGCAGAAAGTCACTTACCAAATTGATCTCTTGAAAAGTGAACAAATCAATATAGGGAAATGCAGGAATGAAAATCATTATCAATTCTTAGAGGCCAAATATCTTTGGTTATAAAATTTCAGCATTTTTTTTCTTTAATAGTAGAAAAATGTTTGTCTTTTTCTAAATATAAAATTTAAAGTCTGAAACAATCCTTCCTAAATAAACCATTAAAATCAACATTTCCCCCACAAGTTAAAACATCAAATTACATAGCAATGGTTCACCTTCTTCCTTATACTTCTTCACTTTGACTAAGTATTTTTCCTTCTTAATTTGAAGATTCCTCAGAATTCCATGGTTGTTGATGGAGAAGAAAACCAAAAACTTCAAAGTATTTGGTTAAGTTTACACTCAATGCCTCTGAAACTTCAAAGATAAACTAAGAAAATTTAATATCCAGAACTTTTAATTCTTTGAATGTTAAAAAAAAAAATTCATTAGGACAGTGTCAGAGATGAATCTTACAGTTGCTGACCATCATTGTTACAAGTGGAAAATTATAGTAGTTACATGTGAATTTAAATTTGTAAATTAGGAAATTGAAACTTAGACAACTTAGGTAAAGGAGTGCCCAGAGTTTAGTGCCTCTCACATATAGGATTTGAGTCCAGAGTTTCAGATTATAATTCTACACACTATCCATTTTGTCATTATGCCTTTAAAAATGATAATGTACATTTATGTAATAATTTAATGTTTTAAAAGCAATTAAGATAATTCAGTAAGATAAATAGTGTTACTGTAATTATACCCATTTTGTGGATGAGGGAATAAGGTAACAGAAGGTACAGTTTGTCCATAAATTAAATCTAAGGCAGGATTCCAACAACTGTTTTAAGTCCAACACTACTTTAATGAATCCACCCTGTCTTAAAAAGTAAAAAAAAAAAAACCAGACTCAGAGAATTTTAAAAACTGAAATTAAAAAAAAAAGGATTGAGGATAAAAAATATGTTTTATTAATTTATTTTTATGAGAAAGCTCTCTTAATTAAAAAGACATTGCATTATATATTACTTTATTTTACTGAGCCAAATATGAATCAGTCATTTCCTTCAGAGGTCAGATTATGGCCAATGTATGGAGGAAAAAATCTCCTTGCATTTATTCATAGGGGGAATTATTGATAGGAAAGGCTACTCATTTCCCCTTCTATAATTCTGGAAGCAAGAGATTTATTATGGTTTTCTATTAACCATGTAGAGCCAGAGCACAGCATTATGTATTGCTAGGAGTGTGCTGGAACCACCTCAAACCAACTTGAAAGCCAATTATAACTTTTCTGTGCCATCAATTACATCTGAGAAATCAGCAAGGGCTAGAAATCAGGGCTGGAAATCATTGTTTTATTGTTTGTTTAAACTTAAGGTAGTTATGGAAAAGTTATTAATTTATATTAAGTTTAAAAGTATGTCCTCTATTGTCAGTCCCACTCCTGAATCAGTTGTTAAATATTTCACAATATACCCCTGGTTATTATTTTATTTTATGTTGCTTTGTGACTCATAATATATTGAAATAAAATCTTGATGGATTTCTCAGGATTTTGGACTTAATCTTTAATGTGGCAATTAGTCTCATGAACTGGGGGAGAGATAATTTAAAGAAAAGTTACTCTCTAACATGGCTAATGTGGAAATATGTTTATATGATTGCACATGCATGACCTATATCAGATTTCTTATTGTACTGAAAAGGGGCAGGAAAGAGAAGGATGGAGAAATATTTGGAACTCAAAATCTGTGAAAAAATGAATGTTGAAAATTGTATTTACATGTAATTGGAAAAAATACTATTAAATTATTTTAAAAAAGAAAAGCTGCTCTCTAAATAAGTCTATAATTTCTCTAAAAGAGTTCAATTTCTCCCATTTTCCTCATCTCATATCACTCAGATCTGTTTCCCCACTATTTCCTAAATATGTATGTGTGTTTAATATGAACTTTCCAAATGAAATGCCATGAAAAGATATTCATGTTTATATTTACATGTATTCCACAGTACAGTATTTGACTGTTGCTTATAACTTCCAATGACCTCAATTGTTTTCATTTTGTTACTATGATCATTGTAAACTGCATTTAACCTATCAATTAAGCTGTCAGAGAAATAAAAGGGAAGGAGATGAAAGTTACATGTTAGCATACACAAGGTTGAAATTAACCTTTATAAGCCTTTCAAAGTCTGGTTTTTAAGATCAATCAGGTAATCAACTAGCAATTGTTAAATACTTATTATATACTAGCCACTATATTAAGCGTTGGTGATATAAAGAAAGGCAAAAGACAACCCTGGCCTAAAAAGAAATTTCCACCTAAGTAAACTAAGTGCTGGTAATAAAAAATTAAAAAATTAGGCACATATAAGTTATAGACAAAACAAATATAACAACCTTAAAATGGAAAAGGCATTAGTAATGGAAGGGTAATAGGAAAGGCCTCTTGCAAAAGGTAGAATTTCAAATAAAAAGTCAAGTAATATAAGAAATGGAGGTGAGGCAGGAGAGAATTTTAGGCATGTAGGACACACAATGCAAAGCCAAAGTAAGAGGGACACAGAGTAAGTCACAGGATATTCAGTCATGGCTATTCTCTTGAGTTCATTATCTTGCATCAAATAAACCAAGGTATTTATTAGCATTCACTTAATCCATTGGTTCAATATGTCCTCTGAATTCAAACTTAAATACTTTAGTCTATATCTTTTCTTAGTATGTGTTCAGAATTTCACAATTAACAAGTCCAAATGTTATGATTGGCATGTAATGGCATTATCTTACTGATATTATGGTCCTCTTTCAGAACAAAGGACAAACAAAAACAATGGCAAAGTTAGGAAGATTGAAGGTGGTGGGGAAGTTGAATTTAGTTTGTACATATTTAAGTTAGAATGTCTAATGGACATCCAGTTTAAGATGTGATGTTAAGATGTTCAATAGGAAATGTGAGACTGGAGGTCAGAAAAAAAAAGAATAGAACTGAATAAATTGATTCAAGATTTATTTAAATAGAAATGATGGGAGGCTGATAAGACGACCAAGATATGCATTATAAAAGGAGAAGGAGACGTGGACAGAATGTCATGGTCTTTGGATATTACCTAGATAAAGAGCTAGCAGAGAAAACAGAAGAAACAGATAGGTAGAAAAAAAAATGGGGAAAGTAGTTTCATAGACAGGTAGATTGGAGAAAATATTCAGGAAATGAGGGTAATTGGCAGTGTCAAAGAAAAGTCAAAAAAAGAATGAGGATAGAGAAAAGGCCATTATATTTGTCAACTAAAAGATCATTGGTATCTTTGGAAAGAGCAGTTTCATTTGAATGATATAATCAGAAGTTACATTGCTGAGGATTTAGATAAAAGTAAAAGTAACTGGTGGAATATATTACAGATTGCCTTCTCAAGGGGTTTAGCTACAAAAGGAAGGATAAAGAGTGATAGATGTATCAAGGATGGTCAAATAATGTGAAAAGATTTGTTTTTTGGTTTTTTTAATTTATTTTTTAGGATGGGGGAGGCATGCATATATTTATAAGCAGTAGGGAAAGAGTCAGGACAGAGTTTGAAGGTAAATATTATTTATAATTGTTATATATGAATAAGTCATAAGACAGTAACTGAGTAAAAGGTTTTGTAACAAACAAAAAAGGCAATACATATGTTAGTAACTTTTTTTAAACAATTACTGAATCAACATTATTTTTCTCTTTGCTTTTTAAAGTGAATTCTACCATAGTATGCTTGAGTCTTTATGGGTATTCCATGATGGTTTCATCTTTTCTTCTATGCTTCTTACCATGAAAAGTTTTGAGTGGGGCTAGCCTATAATCCTATGACTCCCAATCTATTCTAAGATTAAGAGAAGTAGTTTTATCACTCTGGTCTGAACACTAATCCAATCAGTAATATTTCCAGAGGTTAATGGCCAATATTTCAGGATTTTTGCTAGGCCATCATACTTGTCATTGTGACCTCAGATCACACAAAGTCCTTGCTGTTTATTACTTTGATTTTCATTCCCTTCATTCCCATGCTCCCATCCTGTCCCAACTTCATTACACAGAGAGTGGCTTGAAGTCCAAGAGAGTTAACTTCATTATTGCATTATCATTCCAAGTTTATAGTCACCTAACTTCCAAAGATTGAAAATATTACTATTGAGTTTACCATTTAAGCCACTGTACTTCATAGTACCACACTGCCAATAACCTGTCTTGTACAAATGCTACTTATTTTTCAGTTCCTGTAGCTTTAAGAATCCATAGATTATGTGATGATATATCTCTAAATTTAAAACACGTTTTGATGGTCAATGCAATAGGAGTCCCTTTGTCTCAGCCTACTACCTAAGGACTATCTCCATTGCTAGTATGTTGCCAGCAAAGTAACTGGATCTCCATTCTCCTAGCATGGAGAAAAACGCTTCATATTTCCCTGGATGTTTCAGGAAAGAAAGGATAGATCTTTCCTTGCTCTCATTAAATGACTCATATGACAGTATCAACAAATGAAGATGGGCTAATTCCTCCACTAAAAGGATGCTTGAATGTGTCAGAAGGACATAGCTACTGGATGGCTGTGTTGAATCAAAAATGTTTAGCACAAAATAGGTGTGAATTGAATGGAAGAGATTGATCTCTATTTGGTTTTTGAACTGCATATCATTTACAGGTTTCTATTTTCTGATGCTTCTGCCTTTACTTTTCTTAGCAATTGTAATCTGGTAATCTCTTCCTCCTTACCTCTGCCTTATAGAATGTATCTTACTGAAGCTAGCATCTTTTAAAAAATGCCATCAGCACAATTCTTTCATCTAGTTGTGCTATCTTCCTTTGTCAACATTGATCTCATTTTTATAAATTTCGAATTTACTTATCCCATAGTAGAATAAAGAGCGACAAGGATTTTTTTTTTTTTTTTTTGGTTTTAAGTATTAGAATCTTCAGCATCTAGAAGGCACTTAATGAATACTTCCTGGTTTGAATTGAGTCGAAGCATACCTTTCCTATTTCGACAATTATCTATGCTTGCAAATGTCTTATGTAATTAAGAAATATTAAGCTCTCAATTCATTATCTTCTTATACCAAATTCCACACAGATCCAGATGGTGCCTACATGAGATTGAATAAGAATCATTGGTATAGCTCTTCCTTTCTTTCTCTCCTCTGAAATCCTCACAATGGTATTATTGCTGAAATAGTGATCCATGACTATAAATAAATAGCACTTCTTGGTTTCCACACTTCAGGGCTACTGCTTACCCTATCCATTCTCTAGTTTTTGTGTATTGTCTTCTCCCATTAGAATATAAGTCCTTGAAGGCAAGTATTGTATTGTACTGTTGTGATTATATTCTCTGTACTTAGCGCAGTGACTGGCACATAGAAAGTTATTAATTACTAGCTCTCTCTCTAAGTTTCTATTGACCTATCTGACTTTACAATTGCCATGTAATAGAATACCACATAAAATTTTCTAGAATTCCTTTCATATATGCTATATAAATATATATGTATATATATATATTTATATAGCATATATATATAGCGTATATATATATATATATATACATATATATATATATGCTAGCATACAAAATTCCTAGTAATACATCTCTAAAACTGTATCCTTAACCTGGTGTCATGACTTTTTCATTTTATATTTTGATAACAATATTTCAACATAATTGGTTTTCCTTGAAATTTTATGTATTTTATTATATGGATTTATAAATGTTATTCTGAGAAAGGATTCATAGGATTCACACTAAATGTTAAAAGGAATCCATAATGTAAAATAAAAAAAAAAGTTAAGAACTCCTGCTCTAAAATGAGGCTCCATCATAAAAAGCTATTTAAATAATCTGGTTCTTTTTCAATATCTAGATGACAAATTGATCTGCAATGTATAAAATAAATTCAATAGCATAGCAATAGCAACATTGGGACTAAAAAAAATCCTGCAAATGACAAAAATAAACTAATGGGATGAAATAGAAGCCTATTTGGAAGGTGACCAAAATAAATAAGTAGGCTCCAAAACTCTCTGAAAGAGTTCTGGTCAAAATCAGAGGAGCTAATGCAACACAAGCCCATCCAACAAGCATTACCAATAAATAAATATCTACTGAATATAAGCAACTGAAGAGGAGTGGGAACTAAGCCTATTATTAGGAATGGCAATATATCATGACTCTTAAGTAATACAATTGTCCTTGGCATTGCCAAATGGTTCAAAGGATGTTGATTTATCAATGGAAATTATACTAAAGAAGATACATTATCATCTAGTTGGCCACTATATCCTAATGATTAAAGGACTTTTCCACCTTTATTTATATGTAAAATCATCTTTACATGCTGTTTCCCTCAGCTAGAATATGTTTCTTCAACATAGGAACTATCTTGTTTTTGCTATTTATATTCCCAGTGCTTAGCAAATGGTAGACACTTAAGGTTATTTTTCCCATTGACATCCATTTTAAGACTATTTTTAAAGATGCAGTTATGAAAATGGGCCCCATTTTAGGCTGTTAGCATAATCAAAGTCATTAGCAATTGACCACCTCCAATCTTTATGGTATGAAGCATTACTGGATAACAAAATATCACTAGATATATTTCTATATTTTGTGTTCAAAAGATTCCTGTGATCTGACATAAGGTATATGATCATGGTTGAGTTAGAAGAATATAAAGTTTTATGGAAGATACATGAAGAGAGAAGTTAGTATTATCTAAATAATCTCCATACAGCTCTTCTCTGACTCCAAGAATTTCAAGAGCTTTAGGAATGCAAGGGCTATAGACGTGCATTTATTCAGAGCAGCATTTATTGTAGGATCACAAAATTATAACCCTTATAGCTGGAGAAGACCTTGGAAGTAATAAAGTCCAACCCCTTCATTTTACAGATTAAGATATTGAGGAATAGAGATGATAAGAAATTTCCCCCAGCATCACATAGGTATTATAACTGAGGGAAGATTATAATCTTGGTCTTTCTAACTTCTATGACAGAGCTCCATGCCACTTCCACCACAATTTTCACTACAGCCAAAGAACTGATTTCTTTTTTTTCTTAGGATAAAATAGGATGTCTGAGCTCATTTCTGGTTTAGATGGTGTTTATCCCCAGAAAGTGTCCTCACAGGCCCAGGATCAATATTAGGCATAATACCAGACCTAAAATAATTTATATAGGTCTCAGAAAGTTGTAGAGATTCTATGCTCCTACACTAGATCTTCTTCTATATAACTTAGGGAATAATTTTATATTTGGGACGAATATTTGATTTTACATATAAAAACAGCTTTACCCAAGGGTAGGAAAGCGTTAAATCTTAGTAAATATAAACTGAGTAGCAGGCTTAACTACTAGCTAATAAATATTGGTATTTATTCTGACAAAGATTTCCTCCTATTATAAGAAAAAATGTTACCATGATTGAAGAACATACAGATCATAAAAATAGTGCAGCAACTGAAATATCTGCTCCTTATCTATTCAATGATTGCAAAAATAATTGCTAACATTTATATAGCCCTTTAAAATCTGTAAAACCCTTTACATGACTACCTATCTTCTGTTCTATTTATTGACTTACCGGATTTGCAATAATCCCATTGTGATTAATTATATGAAGTAGGTGCTAATATTAACAAGATGAAGAACATTAATGAATTATGACTTGCCCAGGATCACATAAGTAGTAAATGTCTGGGCTTGAAGTCAGGTCTACAACATTCCACAGAATACTATTCATTACAATACCTAACTGCCTCTCTCTTTGGATGGCTCCTCCCTATCACTCAAACAATTCTTCCATTGAACTTTTATTTCAAACCTATTTGGTTCTCATTGATGACTGTTCCAATTCCTAATTAAATAAATCTCCATACCTATAGCAGATAATTAACTTCCTACTTAAACAAGAATATATAACTATGTACTCTGGGAGATCTCTCAGCTTCCATTCTCTTTTCTCAAAATTCAATATCATTCAATTCATTTTCATTTCTCCACAATCTGATTATCACATGTTTCTCAATTCTTATTTCAATCAATCAATCAATCAATCAGTAAGGATTTATTAAATATTTATTATGTCCTAGGCATTGTGCTAAATATGGGATATATGAAAAGAGACAAAAGACAGTTACTACCCTCAAGCAGCTTATAATCTAATAAGTAAAACAAAATTCAAGCTATCTACTGGATAAGTAGGAAATAATCAACAGAGAAAGGAAAGGCACTAGTTTAAAGAGATTCTGGGGCAGGTTTCCATTAAAAGAAGGTATTTTAGTTGAGAAATAAAGGAAGTAAAAGAGATTAGTAGGTAAATCAAAAGAGAAAGAGAATTCCAGGTGTGACATATAGTGAAATTGTTAGGTGTCAGGAGATGTTCATGACCAAATAAGGAATAAAGACTATCATAGAAAATAAAATGTTTATATCAGCTTTCTTTGTGGTGACAAAGAACTGGAAATTTCAGGAATGCCTATCAATTGAGGAATGACTGAACAAATTGTGGTATATGATTATGACATAATACTAATGTGGTGTAAAAATTGATGAGTTCAGTGATTTTAGAAAAACATGGAAAGATTTGCATGAAATGATGAAAAGCAAAATGAGCAGGATCAAGACAGATTGTATACAGTAATAGTAATATTGTTTTAAGAATGAACAAAAAGTCATCCTGACTGTTATAAATTCCCAAACATAGAAATATGCATAGAATAAACTTATATACATACACAAACACACACCCATATAATAAGTATATATCTACTTGATAGATATATGCCTAATTTTGTCTAATGATAGCAATCTCCAGGGCAGGAAGAGGGAGGAAAGAAAAAAAATTAAATAAATTTACACAATATCTTTATATATTTAAAAAGAATAGCAAGTTTTCACAATAGATTTGCAGTTTCATGTGCAATTATCTTTTTATTATACTATATTATTAAAATGCTTGCTTTATTTCATAAATTCAAAATATATTAATAAATTTTTAAAATAAAATAAAATAGACAATTTGGGCTATATAAACTTAAAAACTTTTTTTTTTAACAAAAGTAAACCAAAGAGTGGATGAGCTAGATGGTGCAATGCATAGAATACTGGCCCTGGAGTCTGAGCTCAAATCTGGCCACAGAGACTGGATACCTCCTCTGACTGACCCTGGGCAAGTCACTTAACATCAATTGACACACACACACACACACACACACACACACACACACACACACACATACATAAAACAAATAAAAAGACCAAAGCACTTAAAATTCAAAAGGAAACAAAAAAAAACCTAGGGGGAAATATTCACAATAAATTTTCCTGATAAAGATTTCATATCAAAGATATTTCGGAAATGGATTCAAATTTGTAAAAATAAATAAATAAATAAAATTTCCCAATAGATAAAGGATGAAAGTATATAAATAGGCAGTTTTCAAAGGAAGAATTCCAAATGACTAATAATTAAAGAAATGAAAATTAAAGCAATTCTGGGGCTTCTATCTCATACTCAATAGGTCTCTAAGGTTGACAAAAAAAGAAAAGTGACATATAATTGAGGGACTGCAGAAAAATAATAGGTGGAACAGTGGATAGAATGCTGAGCTTTCCTTCCTTAGTTCCAATCTGGCCTCAGGCACCTACTAGCTTTGTAACCCTGGGCAAGTCATTTGACTCAATGTATCCAAATTCTTCATTTGGAACTTGGGAGAATGAAATAGCAAACCACTCCAGTATCTTTGCCAAGAAAGCCCCAAATGAGATCATAGAGTCAGATATGATGAAACAACTGAACAACCACAAACACATTGTTGGTAGAGCTATGAATTGGTCCAGCTATTTTGGGAAACAATAAGGAACATAGTTTCTGCCCTCAAAGAATTAACATTCTAATGAGGGAAGAATGTACATAAAAGGGAACTGAAAAATGAAAGTGAAGCAGCATTGTTCTGGGCCATTCCCCCAAATGGATGTTTTGATGGAATTCATCAGTAGAAGAAGACCCTGAAGGGAGAAAGAGATGGAAGGTTAAGCATATAGTGGCAAAATTCAGTGAAGGGTAAAAAAGCAACAAAGAAGAAAGAAAGGGAGAGACAGAGAGAGAGGGGGACAGAGATAGAGAGAGACAAACACAGAGAGAGAGAGAGAGAGAAAGAGAGAGAGAGAGAGAGAGAGAGAGAGAGAGAGAGAGAGAGAGAGAAGGAAGGAGGGAAGGAGAGGAAGGGCGGGAAGGAGAGAGGAAGGAAGGGAAGAATATAAAAGAAAGAAACTAAAGAGAGGTTCCCATCTACTGGGAAATGAGCAAACAAATTGGAATAAAGCAAAATTATGCCATCATTAGATATGATGAAACAAATGATTTCCAAAAAAATTGGGAAAACATGAATAAACTAACACATAATAAAATAAGCACAACAAATAGATGAATGTATACAATAGCAACAACATTATAAATAAACAACATTATAAAGAAAAATATCTCTATAAATATAAAAAATGTGGTAGGGCAAGGGGAGATACAGATAGATTAATAAAAATGGAAAAGAGAAGGAAAAAACAAGGAAAAGAAAGGTAAATGGAAGAAATGGGGAAAAGAAATAAAATTATTGTCTTATAGTTTATTTTAAATTAATTGAAAATCATCAAAGAATGATCAGAGAAACAAGACAAGCAGAATACCTTTTAAAGACACATGTTCATCTTTATATATATATGTATTTGCTTTTTGCTGAGGCAGTTGAGGTTAAGTGACTTGCCCAGGTTCACACAGCTAGGGAATGTTAAGTGTCTGAGATCAAATTTGAACTCAGGTCCTCTTGAATTCAAGGCTGATGCTCTATCCACTGCGCCACCTAGCTGCTCCTCATCTTAATATATTCTTAAAAAAAAAAAAAAAAGCAAACTGCACATGATAGTTATTTGCATTTTTATGCACAATCCTCAACTCTATTTGTCATGTATATATAAATCCCCATTCTATTTGGTATTTATTAAGTTCATAATAAATGTTAAAAGTATTTATAATTATTTATTAATTAATTGAACCCCATATTATAAAAATATTTATTGTATCTCTTTTCATAGTAGCAAAAAAACCTTTAGAAATCAAAGGATTATCTACAAATTAGAGAATAATTAGAGTCCCTCCCTCCCCTTTATACCTTTCCCCTAATCCTTCTATTAGTTTATCCCTTTCCTTTTCTCCCCTCCCTCCTACCTTCCCACAAGGAGGGTCAGGCCTTTCTTTGAAGCCAAATGTGTCTGATATACTCTCTTAGAGTTCAATCTAATGAGAGTAAGGTTTACACAATACTCATCGCCCTCCCTTCTTTCCCTCAATTATATTAGATCTTCTATGTCTCTTTATGAGATTTTGCCTTATTTTACCTCCTTTATTTTTACTTTATTTTGCCTCCTTTCCCCCCTCCCCCCCTTTTTCTTTTTCAGTATGGTATCCCTTCCACCTCTAATTTCTTTTCCATTATTATCAAAGAAAAATCAAATTATACTGCCATTCTTTAAAGGATACCTATAGTAGAAATATAGTTCTCAAGAGTTTTCCTTTTTACCTTTTTATGCTTCTCTTGAGTTCTCAATTTGGAGGTCAAATTTTTTGTTCAGATCAGGTCTTTTCATTAGAAATAGGTGAAATTCTCCTGTATCATTGAATGACCATCTTCTTCCCTGGAAAATAATGCTCATTCTAGCTGGATAACTTATTCTTGGCTGTAATCCAAGTTCTTTTGCCTTTCGGAATATCTGGTTCCAGGCCCTTCGATCCTTTAAAGTGGAAGCTGACAGATCCTGTGTAATTCTAATGACAGTTCCTC
>JAJPUD010001339.1:136640-218630 GCA_023553655.1 Myrmecobius fasciatus
TCAGTGAATTGTTGTCTTTTTCCAATTCACCAATTTTGTTTTTCAGTTCACCATTTTTATTTTCCAGTGAATTGGTGATTTTTTCCAATTCACCAATTTTGTTTTTCAGTGAACTGTTTTCTTTTTCCATTTCACCAGTCCTATTTTCCAGTTTTTGATATTTCTGTTGCCCTGATCTCAATTTATTTCCCCATTCTTCTTCTAGCTCTCTTTTGAGATTCTTAATGCAATCATCCAGGTAAGCCTTCTGAAAGGGAGACCAACTTAAGTCTGCCTTTGAGGCTTCATCTGGGATTGTTTTCATAATGTCAGGATCTGGGGACTGTTCTATTTTTTCTCCGTAAAAGCTTTCTATGGTGAGAGCTCTCTTCTGCTTCTTGCTCATGATTTAAAGTTGGGATATTGGTCAAAAGCAGAGAAAACTGCAACAATTTGTATTTGCCCTGGGGCAGTTTGCCGAGTTGACTTCCGGTCTGAGGCTGGTCGGGCTAGATTCGTACTAGGACCATGTTTTCAGCTGCTCTCGATCCACCCTTTACCAAAGGCAGATCTGCCAAAGCACCTGCCCTCAAGCAGAGCAAAGTGGCCCAGGCGTCTCCCAGGGGCTTCCTGGGTGCCTAAAATCCTCCCCTCTATCTCAGCCCTGACTTCCACCCCGGCTGGAGTCTGATTGCGACCAGCGGCCAATTTCCCCTGAGGCTAACCTTCTCCGGAGTTCTTTCCAGGTAGATTTTTGATAGAAGTGCGTTGTAGTCCAAATGTTTGGTGGGGCCCTCACTCAAAAACCAGTTCGAGGGCTCACTTTGTCTGGGTTTGAGGGAAGGTCCCAGGAATTCACAGAGAAAGCTGTCTGCAGTTTGCCATCTTGGCTCCGCCCCCAAATTAGAGAATAATTAAACAAATTCTCTCATATGAAAATAAAGAAATATTACTGTTACATAAGAAATTATAAGAGACAGCATCAGAGACAACCTCTATGAAAGAAAAAAAAACATTGACTAGAACAAATTATGCAATGTCAACTATGGTATATAGGAAAACAATTTTGAGAGACTTTTTTAACTCTCATCAATGCAATGACCAACTAATTAGATTGAAATTGTGAAAATGAAGAACCCATGTGACAAAGCAGCCGACTTAAAATTCAAAATTATATATATATGTGTGTGTGTATATATACACATATATATCATATCAATGAAATAACCAAACAGAATTTCAGAGAATTGATGTGACATGCTATCTTTCTCCTTATAGAAAGGCAATGAGAAATATGTAAAATGAGATACATTTTTGGATATAGCCAGTTTGGGTTTGTTTTTTTGCTTTTTTGTTTTGTTTTGTTTTAACTATGTGTAATTTTATGAAAGTTTTGTTTTTTCTTTTTATTTCTTTCTCAGTGTAGAAGAATGTGGGAAGGAGAAAAAATAATTTAATTGAAGAAAAATAAAATAAAATAAAATATTGGGATCTGATTATATAGCTTCTAAGGCTCCTTTAAGTTTTAAATATATGATTCTCTGATTCATTTTAGGTATAGACTATATTTAAACATGACCTACACTGGAACCGATAAAGCAATAGGATGTTCTTTTAAAGAATCTTTCCACTTTCTTCAACCTTCTTCTAAGAACTTGACGCTCTCAAATATCCCAATGCTACCCATTGCAATTATTATCATCATCTATTCTCCCCTTCTCCAATCAAAACACTCGTTTGCTCAGTACATATTATCTCAATTAAATATTATAAGTAAAACTTTTAACTAGTAGTGCAACATAATATTTAAAAATAATGTAAACTTATATGTCAATGGAATATAACCCTTTATTTATACTAGCAATATTTTGTACATTTCAAAAGTTGAAACAATAAGTCAAAAAGAGAGAGAAAGGAGGTGATATGTGCTAAATGTATCAAATAATGTGACCACTGTGAACACCATTCCACCTCAAACCCAAACCCAAGTAAAGACAGCTCAATTTGTATGAGCCTAAGATTCCCAGGAATTGCATTGCCTCTACAATACCAATCAGCTTCTAATCATATCCCTATAGCCATCATATAGGGAAACACCCACTGCCCCTGTAAATGATACAGTTTCACTTCCCTGTATCATATGCATAGCCACAGCTACCAAAGACCTCTAAAACAAAAGTTCTTTCAATGAGTCATCAGAACTGTCAAATGTACAGCATGAGAAATAGATATTGTTTCATCAATGAAAATGTACTTTTAAAAGATACATTATTCATTGGCAGAAATGAAAATTGGCACAACCATTCTGGAAAGCAATTTAGAAATATAAAAATGAATTTGCTAAAATGCCTATCATCTTTAACTCAGAGATTCTACTGATAGACATATGTCCCAAGAAAGTTGATGACCAAAAGAAATATCCTATATCAACAAATAATATTTTGTTAATCATTTTTCAGTTGTCTCTGACTCCTCATGACCCCATTTTGGGGTTTTCTTGATCAAAATGCTGGAATGGTTCTCTATTTCCTTATCTATATCATATTACTGATGAGGAAACTGTCACAAATGAGGTTAATTGACTTGCCCAGGTTCACAATATAAGCACCTGAAATCAGATTTGAACTAGAACTACTACTGATACCCTTTTACAAAAGCAAGAAACATAAACCAATAAAATCGCCATAGACTTGGGTTTAAGCTAATACCTGGGAATGATCCTTGTGCTCAATAATACATAGCTTTGTACATTACTGAAAAAAGCCCTGCACTTTAGAGATGATCTCTTAGAGATGGCATTTGATATGGATAAAGGAAATGTGACATAAATAGTAAAAGAGCAACTTACTGTAACAGAGGGATTTGTTCTCAACAAAGATAAAAATTACTGTCAAAGATTAAGGGCAAGGACACATAAATTTTTTGCTAAACCAGTGTGGAGATGAGATGAGCCATAATGCAGAAAATATGTAACTACAGAAAAAGTTAATCTTATGTGTGCTGAAAATATATAATGTTCCTCACCATAGGGCACAAGATGGAAGAAATCAGTTCAAATTTTCAATTTAGACACATTCACCTGACAACATAATAATATTTATTATATACATACACATACCTGATAACATAAAATATCCCCCAAACAAGTATACTAAGTGCTAATAACTATCATACAGATATTGAAATGGAAGAGACCAAAAAGACGCAGAAGAAAGATGGCCAGTCTGTAAATCATGAAAAACAAGGTTCATGGATTGTCTATGATGAGGGTTATGCTAGTAAATGTTTAGCAGTCAGTTCCATAGTGGGGAAAATATGCCCACAACTCACTTTTTAAAATTAATCTTCATCATCAGCATTTTCTCTATCATTTAATCAATTCCAGATAATTGACAGAACAACAAATCAAGCACTTGATCTGTAGTCTTTGTTAATTTCTGATGTATATAAATGTTCATATTGAAAATTTAATAATTAGTTCAAAATTCAGGCTAGTTCTGAAATACTCTCTGACTTAAATCAGTTACGTGATCGAGGCCAAGTTCTGTTGTCAGTGGCCCAGCCAACCCTTTAAGGATATTTAATAAAGATTTGCAAAGTCTATCAGTAGAGTTAGCTTCCAAAACAGGAGTTCCCCACTCTAATAAAGTCACAAGGTCAGTTCAAAATTACTGTGGCTATGATTACTAGTAATAATAGTCATAAAAAAGGAAGTAGGAATATTAATAATTTATATTCTTCCCAAGTTACAAACATAAGAGATTATTTTCATGATAATTCTGGTTGCAATCTATAAAACCTAGTCAACTTTAATAAGCACAATTTTATACTAATGAATGACCATAATAAAGGCATAGTGTAATTTGGCAGAAAATGTACTTGTAATCAAATAACCAATCCAGAATAACCAACAGTATCCATCCATCCAATTCAATTCCAATCAATCCAACAACCATTACTGGCCTGCAATGGGTAATGCTATGCTAGGTATTGGGAAAAAGTCAAAATTAATCAAGATGTGGTCATTAATCTCATGGAATTATCAAATAGATAAAATCATGTAAATCTGGGATCAGGGATTTTTTTCTTTGAATTTCAATTGATCTTGAAGTTCATTGACTTACATTAGTGGGAGGGAAAGCATCAATTGAAAGCTATGTAAGTAATGGGAAGAAAAATCTGGATTGGATTATGTTGGCAAAAAAAAACATAAAATCTGAAAATACCGCAGGTAATTTTAAAAATAAACTCCAGTTGTATATTTCAGACAATTGTATCCATAATACAGTTTCTATAGAAGAGAGGGAAAAAAGTAAAAAACAGAGAGACAGTAATTTAGCCAGACTTAAGCAATATATATATATATATATGTATGTATGTATGTGTGTGTGTATGTGTAAGGAAATTAAATATAGAGAAGCAAGACAGTCCTTGTTCATAAAGGGATCACCTTCTAATGGAGGAAAACAACATATAATGGCTAGAATAGGTGAGTTTTTGCATTGCATAGAATCATAGGTTTAGACTAAGTTGGAACCTGAGAAGTCAATGAGTCCTACTCCCTTAATTTACAGATGAGGAAAACAATTATGTTGAAATATAGTTATTAAATATTTTTTAAAATAAATTTACAAATGCAGAAAAATCTATCAAAAGTTATCTAGTGGAGGTAGGGGGAGGTTCCCTGTGGACTCTAGAGTAAGAACTCTTGTACATTAGGTGATTATGAAATAACCTTCCAATTCCATGTTTTTGTGGTCCTATTATAGGACCATTTATAAATGGAAGGAACCTTAGAAACTACTTAATTCAATTGTTTCACTTACCTATGAGGAAACTGAGGCATAGAGAAATTTAATAACTCAGACTCATTCTAGATTTCAGGGACTGTATACAGTTCTGTAGACTGAGCAAATTGTTACTAGAAGGCATTCTCATTAATTTTTAAAATAGTTATTAATAAAGATAAGGACTTGTGCTTACTTGTATTTTACAAAGCATTTCCTGCAAATTGATCATTTTATCCTTATGGGATTTCTATTAGCCCTGTTAATATGAGGTAAATGAGTCTCAGTGAGTTTAACCAACTTGGTTATTAAGTTATATCCTAAGTATAACATTCAGTTCTAGAAAACAGGTCTTTGGGCTCTAAGTTAATAAACTTAGTACCCAAATGTATATGCCAGTAGCAAGGAAGTTGAAGTACATCTCTTCAGATGACAGAGTTATAAATACACAGACAAATGCTACACAGCATCAATCAATATACCTTTTCTATAATCAATATACATTTTCTATATTTTTACTTATTACTATTCTAGAACCTAGGTATTGGGAATACAAAGACCAAAATGAAACAATCCCTGGCTGCAATAGAATATATCATACTATATACAATCAATCTTCAGTTAGTCTGAGAAATCCATTGATTGTATTGTCAAATTACATATATGTGTGTATATTGCAATTTCTAGATTATATGTGTGTATGAACACATATACATATATACTAACTCACTTGTATACATATATTGTATGAGTGTGTGTGGTTTGTATATGTGTGTATGTGTTTAAACATATACACTACCAATTATAGGGCAGCTAATTAGTGTACTGAAGAAAGTGCCAGATTTGGAGTAAGGAAGATTCATTTTCATCTGTTCAAATCCAGCCTTTTAAGTACAAGATAATTCTGGGCAAGTCACTTAACCCTGTTTGCCTCAATTTTCTCATATATAAAATGAGCTACAAAAGGAAATAGTCTACTCCAATATCCTTATCTTGATCCAAGTAAGGTCAGGAAGAGTCAAATACAACTGCAAAACAACTATATAAATATAAATAAATGTATGGATAGAAAACATACACACATATATGTATATGTGTATATTTATATTTATATATGTATATATATATATTAAACTACCAATCAAAATTATACTTAGGAGGAAGTCCTCTCTAGAGCAAGAGATAAAAAATATAATCTACATATAATTAGTATTCCTTAATTTATATTCTTTTTCTCCATCTTACATTTTATAACTAAAAATCTGTTCTCTATCAGCTTGATTTCTGGCAATGTAAAGAGATCTATAAAAATCTGTTAGGTGGTTGGGTGGATTTTCCATAAAGTATTAATAGCAGATCTTGCCTTAAAGTCACTCAAGATAAGTCAGGGATGGATTATGATCTACATATCTGAGAACTACATTTGGAGTTAGGAAGACCCCTAAGTCTATGGTGTAGAAACAATATGAACCTGAGCAAGTCACAACTTCTCTGAACATCAGTTTCTTCATTTAAAAAAATACAATGATCTGCTAATTACTTGAGACAAGAGTGATTTTGAAATAATTTTACTTTGTGAAAACAAAATTCATGTACACATTAATCTACTATAGAATGCCTGACCTTAACCAGATGAAGATAATCCTTAATTAATTCTATGACACCTGAATGCTAAGTTTTGGGGTATACAAAAATAGCCTATTGCTCTCTTTTATTCTTTTTAAGTTAGAAGATTTTAAGCATGTGCATTACTCTAAGGAAACATGCAAGGTATAACTCTTAAAGAGTATAATTTAATGACTGGGAGAAATATTACAGTAGCTATAGGAGTGAGGAAATCTGCAATTGTTTTGAAGCACAATGCAAGGTACAAAAAAATGCAAAGAATTAAACTGTTACTGCAAAACACCCTAAAGCAAAGACCTTCAGAAGGATTTATCAGCTAGAAGGAATTTTATTGATCCTTCCATAATGGCTTGGAGGTTTCTTAAAATTGAAAGAATCTAAAACAGGTTTTTTAAAAAAAATAGCTGCTCTCTGTTGCTATGAGGAGTATAAGGGGAGGGTAAATGTTTTTTCATAGAAAACAAAGGGTAGACTACTGAAAACTGGAAAAAGTTAAACTAATTGTTCATTCAAGGATATACCATTTTTGCTGTCAGAAAAATTTCAGGTGAGTTTTTATGATGTATGGCATCTTCATCAAAGAATTAAAAAAACATTAATCCCTTTCAATTTCAACTAAGGCCTTTTCATCCTTTAAAGAATGATAAATTTTGATGAATATATTGACATATTAAGAAGGAGAACTACTTTGAAATTAAAGGAATTCCCAAAAGAATATGAAATATTGCAACATGAATTTATATCATGTCATATTTCTGTAAAGATCAACAAATTTATTCAGAGAATATAGATAAATATGCTTTAATATACTAGAAACTCGCTTTAAGACCCATTGAAAATCTATGTGATATAATCAAGAATAAACTTACAAAAATGAATTGTTTATCAAAGGCATATTATATCAAATAATATAAAAATAGTTTAAGATGAATCATAAAATATGTATCAAAATCTAGTTAACTCTATGACAAATTGTATAAAACAAGTGAGTACAGAAAAAAAGAGAATATGTTGCCTAGTAAACTTTTAACATAAAAAAGTTGTAAAGTCTATTATATATCACCACATTTAAATATTTTACTCTGCCTAAGTTGATTTCACTCAAATGTTCCTCAAATATAAGGGTTCTTAACTTTGGGTCTCTATACCCCAAGGGTGTTTATATATTGATTTAAAAAGTCTATGAATTTGCTTTTAAAAACATACACATATATTAATATGTGCATATATATTGAGAAAGTATTTCAATAATTAGTGTTTTTTGTAATCTTATATTTTATATGTGCATACATACATGCAATTCCAATTCAATTCAATACAAAAAGCATTTATCAAATGGCTATTAGTGTCAGGAAATATAATGAACAATGAGCATATCAAAGCAAATGTTAAATGGTCTCTGGCTTCAAGAAACATATATTTCACTGCAAATATATATGTGTGTGTGTGTGTGTGTATGCATATTTATAGGGGCATGCATGCATATATAAATATATTATATGCACATTTATTTGATACATATAGCTGCATAAATAGAGGGTTAAAAAATAGAAATTAGTTCAACAACTTAAAAATAGCAACAATTATAGATATAGGTCCTAACACCAACACAGATCCAGTGACTCAATGAAAAGCACTCCATTTTGGTCTTGTTAATCCTCTGAACTCATACAGCATACATTCTCTCCCTCAGAAAAAAAAAAAAAAAACAGAACAAAACAAAATCAAATCAACAACAATCACTTCATCTCCAATGTAACTTGTACAACAAACTGAAGCTTTGCTCACAATGGCCCACACACAGTTTTTGTACATGCTAGATATTGAAGAGGAAGTTACAACCTCTCTTCTGACTAATATGCAATATATATATATATAATATATACATATATATGTGTGTGTATGTATAAATATACTCACACATACAAATATACCAATTTATGTATGAATATGAATGAATATACTCTAAACTCTAAAATTTTGAGCATTAAAGTAAGCTTCCAATTAACATTTGAAATAATGATGAACTCTAGCAAATTCAAAGACCTTTTCACAAGAGAAAACTTTTTCTTGATCATTTCAATCTTCAAAATAAAATTTTAATGGAAGCTTCAATTACTATTAGTAACAATATTCATGTTAATAACTAAAAAATTGATTATGCTTCAAGTTCTACAAAATACATTACATTTGATTTTCTATAGCCACCCTGTGAAACAAGTATTACTATTATCTCCATTTTACAGAAGTAGAAAGTGAGGCAGGAAGGTTTAGTGACTTGCATAGTATTACACAGTGAGTATATGATGCAAGATTCAAATTTAGATTTTCTTGTTTTTAAGTTCAATAATATCCATTATGAATTGTAGCTGCCTCAGGCTAATTTTTCTATGGAATCCTACCAATTTGCTGTATATATATATGTATATATATATAATGATTTTTATTTTAAGAAATTCAATTAGCTAAAAGAAAGAAAGCTGTTTGTAATTCATTCTTAAAACAAAACAAAACAAAAACATATCATCAGAGAATATTTCTCACAATCCAGTGTGGAAATAGTTTTTAAAATTCAACTTCCCTTTTCTCCAATGCCCTCTGATATCTGTGACTCAAAGTTTACAAAAGTTACTAATGCTGCTTATGTAGGTGGCATGGATAACAAAAGCAAATGGAAACACTGACTTTTCTTTTCTTTTTTTTTTTTTTTTTGCTGAGGCAATTGGGGTTAAGTGACTTGCCCAGGGTCACACAGCTGTTACGTGTCTGAGACCAGATTTGAACTCAGGTCCTCCTGACTTCAGGGCTGGTGCTCTATCCACTGCGCCACCTAGCTGCCCCTCTGACTTTTCTTTTTAAAGAAATTATCTCCAGACTTTGTTATCTTAAATTTGTAATAATAATAATAATAATAATAGTAACTAGCATTTATATGGGGATTACTATTTGCTAAGCATTATTCTAAGAACTTTATAAACATTATTTCATTTGATCCTTACAACAACCACTTTGACAGATAGGTATTATTATCCATATTTTATGTTTGAGGAAACTAAGGCTAAGTGACTTGTCCAAATTAACACAGACCATAAAGTCTGATACTGGATTTGAACTCAGTTCTCACTGACTTCAGCCCAACACTTTATCTGCAGTACTATCTAGACGCCTCTGAGGAACTGCATGTATCCATGATATCTTTTCTCTATCTCATTTTCAAAAGAAAAAAAAAACTCATTTTCCCCTATAAAGGCAAAGCATTAAATTTCATTTTATAGAGGAAAAAGCTTTTTGTTTTCATGAGGTAACATCTTGTGGCCTTTTAGAGGTTTCCACTAAGGACTCTTTAAAATGTTTTGCAACTTGAAGCATAAATTATGTCATCTCTGGATATCTCTCCCAAGGGCAGAATGAAATTAAATTGAGGGACAAATAGAACCTGTGAGGTTCAAGATTCCCCCAGCTCTGATGTACATGAAGTAATATTTAATTTATGGTTAATACAAGGCAAGTTGTTTAAGGGAACTGGATGATTTACTCTTGTTATTCAATATATCATGATTGCCAATTAAAATTATTGCAAGTACACAATAAAGAAATACTTGGCTGATGATGGATGCAATTAAACATGTAATTGGATCATGTGCCACCTTGTTTATGGTAGATTTTACCATCTGAGTGCCTGCTGAATTCAAAGCTCTAAGTTAAAACCTTAGGGGAGAAAAAAGACAAATAAAAAGGAGTACCTGCCCTCAAGGAATTTATAGTCTATAAATATATATACATGTACATATATATATATATATATATATATATATATATATATATATATAGAAAGAGAGAGAGAGAGAGTGAGAGAGAGGGAGGGAGGGAGGGAGGGAGCGAAAGAGAGAATTTATAAGCTATGAAAACAATTTACTTCAAAGAGAGTGGTATTATGAGCACTGGACTTGAAATCAGAGGAACTGTATTCAAATCTCTAATGTTTCTTGATATTGGAGTGACATTAAGCAAGTCACCTCCTTTGGGCCTCACCTAAGTGTATTCATATGTAAAATAATAGGAGAGAGTTGGAAGGATGATCTCTAAGATTCCTTCAAGGCTCTAAATCTTAGAAAACCAAAAATTTAAGAGGTTATATGACAAGTACAGACAGAGAGGTACAAAGAAATTCTAAGATTTCAGACAATAAAGTGTGATTTTGCGGGACGCTTTCAGGGAAGGTTTTAAATCAATTCAATAAGACATACTACAAATAAATAACTGCAAATATATGAAAATTTTCTGAGATTGTATTGGTCTGATTAGCCACAGTTGGGCACACTGTAACTGGACATAGTGAAATTGTTTTGGTCCTTTTTGAGAATGAAGGACCACAACCAACCAACCAATATACAAAAGGTTAATGTAAAATAATTTAATGGAGTTAGAATACTGAGAAAGTGGTGAGAATTGAGAATCCGGAGGGAACTTCTGTAAGAGATGGTTCTTGAGTTGAGTTTTATAGGGAGCTAGGGGTTTCAAAAGGTGTAGGTGAAGAGTGGGAGAATTTCAAACATGAGGAACAACTTAAACAAAGGCATTGGTCCAATAGACAATTGGTTCATTGTGAACTTTAAGCTGCAAATAGCATAGTTGGCTGCAAGAATAACATAGGCAGAAGGACTGTCAATAGTGAAGACTCAGAGACACAAAACTTAGGTCACATGTGATAAGTAGCAAATTAGTTTGAGCAAAATGTAGAGTCCTCCTAGAGAAGTGAAAGATAAAATACAAAAGTATATGATATATCACTAATAACATCACTTTGGAGCTGGAAGGGATTAGAAAGATAATCTAGTCCAACCCCATCAATGATGCCAAAGAGGTTTATTCATATTACCAAAGTTCACTCTATACCATCATATAGATCACCATTAAAATCAATAAATACTAGTGGTCAATGGGAGCTGAATCATGTTCAGAGCCACAAGGTCAATGGGATTCATTCTATGAGCCAGTTCTTCTAGAAGAGACAGCATACTCATTTTACTGAGCCCAATTACATTTCAGCATCTTTGTATGAGGTCAATCTGGCTGGACATTCAGTTTCTTGATCACTTTCCTGACCTCAGACTACATTTCTTGTTTGTCCTTTGGTTCCTCTGTATCTCTTTTTCTGAGAATATCTCTTTCTTCTGTCTTCTCTTTGCTTTTTATCTAATAAAAATTGACCTTAAGACTTTAAGCATCCTTAAGATTGTGCTCTTGTGCTTCTAGATCCACACAAATTAGAGTACTGATGTTAAATTATTCTGCAATTCATTCAACTTAAAGTACAAGTCTAGCCATTTAAATCCCTTGCTAAAGAAATTCCAGAGATTCCCTGTAAGCCTTAGGATAAAGTATGCTCTCAAATATGGCATCTGAAATCCTTATAATTTAGGTCCATTCTCACTTTTGAAGCTGACTACACATTATTCACCCTTGAGTACTTTATTTACCAGCCAAACAGGCCTACTTATTGTTCCACTATAAGATATAATATTTCCTGCCTCTGCATTTATACAAACTACTCTTTATGACTGAAATCCTTTCTTTTCTCACTTTGGCCTCTTGGAACATCTCCAAGTATTAACTCAAGGCCCACTTCCTTCAACAGAATCATTATATGTTTGCTTATGTGTAATCCTGTACTTATCTATAGATATATTTTATCCTCCTCCCAGAATGCAAACTGCTGCAGGGCAGGGACTTTCTCACTTTAATATTTGTCTCCTAGTGCCTAATACAGTGTGCAGCACCTACTAAACACTTAAATAATGCTTATTGATTGATTGAACAAGCATTGATCAAGCAGCTAATTAATGCCAGTAACTTTGCTAAGCAACAGAATACAGACCATCAACTCCAAGGCCACAGTATAAACTGATTATAGAGGTCTAATTGCTCTAGCTCCATCTGAGCAGTTCCAAATCACTCCACTGGGTGGAAATTTAGCTATACTACTGCTTAGTAATATAACAAGTTCCAGACTCTAGGTCTTCTTGCCTCCTCTTCAAATTCATTTCATTATATCAGTCTACATCCAAGGCAAAATTAGCAACTTTAAGTTGAAATCTGAAAATATTCATGAAATTCCCAGTTACAAAATTAATTAGATATTCTCATTCTCCCTGAAATTTCCAAGTCCTATTACATAGTTATCAAATACTGCAACTTTTGCCATTCAGTCATGTCTGACTCTTTGTGACCCCATTTGGGTTTTTTGTGGTAAAATTACTAAAGTAATTTGCCATTTTCCTCTCTAGGTCATTTTATAGATAGGCAAACTGAGAAAAACAGGCGTAAGTGACGTTCTCAAGGTCACACGGCCACCCAGTGCTTTAACCATTGTATTACTTGGCTGCCCCAATTCTACTTACTAGATTCATTATTTACTTAAAAACTATTAAGTAAAATTTTTCTACTCCAATCTTAGTTTCTAAAATAAGGCTTCTTATGCAAAAAAAAATATGTCTTATGAGATCTCTTCCAACTCTAAATCTATGATCCCATGATGCTATGATGGGATTTCATCACTGACATAAGCACAACCATATTTCTAATAAGTTTGGTGCATACCAAGACCATTTAAGATGGAAAACTCAGGGATACTTGCTTCTGGGCCTGAGTGGGGCCTGGAGAATTCATGACATTGGGCCCTCATTTTATCACAGGGTTAGAACAGTCTTTTCCCATTGTCTGCATGGCTGGAATTCATGCTCTATAAAACTGCCTGACTGAATACCATGGACGATTTTTGTTGTATTCATGTATGGGGGTGAAGGGCTCCTTCACTCATACGTTCTAATAAGGGGGAAGGAACTAGGGAACTGCCTCCCTTAGCCTAGAAAACCAGCCCGAGGCTTTGAACTTTTTGTTTCTGCTTTGCTATTTTAAGTTACATTCCTATCTAAGGGTAAAGGATCTCCAAACCATGCTGTCTGCATGGGGAGCTGAGTCTCTGGCCTGTCTGGAGAGCATAAGGCATTATCCTGGAGTCCAGAAATCTCTGTTATATACTGCAGCCAGGCCAGGATAGCTGCTCTGATGGATCAAAACTGAAAGCTCAACAGAAAATACCATGTGAACTTGGTCAGATTAATACTTATAGGAACTGAGCTATAAGTAAACTTTTATCATTCTCCCTTCCACAGAGACCAAGATGGTACATAAAGCATATGGGGCAGAGGGATAGGGTTAAGAATACTGCCCCAAGTATAGAGGGAAATTTTTTTTTCTTGATATATCTTAGTAGTAAAAGATAAACTGATGTTAAGGGATTAAATAGAACTCAGGTGCTAGTCACAAATCCCTAAACATAAGTAAGAGGGGACAATCAATGAAGACAAGCTAATGATAGAGAAAAAAAGCCTGTCCCTTACAGAGGATGATCAAGACAAATATATTATATGTAAAATTTTGTTATTTTTTGAAATAGAACAGATATTCAATTGCATTTTTCTTTAGTGAAAGATCTTGTGTGCTGCAGTTTGTGTCACAAAAAGAGAAAAGCATTCTGACATAAAGGGAAATTAATTTCTGGGCTACAAGCTGTAGTTAGACCAAGTTGTTAAGACTACGTGGCTTGCCTCTCATTGTTTATGATGTACTCAAGAACAACATAAAATGCTCCAATTAAGAATGGCAGATTCCATCTTGGCTACAATACAATAATTCTCTGTGAAGAAAAACTAATGGCATCATTGTATCATTTTATGTTTTCCTAATTGATAAAGATGAAAAGAAGGAACGAAGGAAAGAAGGATGGAAGAAAGGAAGGAAGGGAGGGAGGGAGGAAGGAAGGGAGGGATGAAGGGAGAGAGGGAACAGTGGGCGGGGGGAGGAGAGAGAAAGGGAGGGAGATAAAAAAGGAAAAGAAAGAAAACATGACATGATTTGACCAAATTTGCAAAATTATTATTCTGGAATGTTTATATTTCAAGATACTCATCAACCCCTTTAAACTGAAATAGAAAATATGTACCTTCCCACATCAGAATTAATAAAGGCTTAATAGACAAACTTAATGAAGGCAATTTTAATGATTTGTGACAAATTAAGTTTCTTTGAGATGTCATCAATGAAATTGCATATATCCTGCTACACTGAAAACTAAAGGGAGAACAGGAGAAAATGTTAGTGTATCTGGGTCAAAGACTTATAAAAATACACTGAATTTTAATCCTGGATGAGGATTAACATTTTTTTACTAGCAAAATTGTGAATAGAAAGGAGGACAAATTCAAAGAGATTTGAACTTCTGATTCTGAACATTCTGCTCCAAGTTGACATGTTTTTAACTCAAAGGAAAAATCTTCAGTTAAGTAAACAACTACCAAAGACTCTCCTAATTAAAACAAATAAACTAACAAAAACTATTCCAGTTAATGTTCTAAAGACCTATTTTTAAAAATTTTTATTTTGATTTATAGTTGTGATTTTACTGGTATAGGAAATTACTGGTTTGAAAACTGACTTCACCACTATTTAAATTATTCCATAACATACTGTCTTAGAGAGTTTCTTGGGGGCATCAAGAGATTTAAATAGATTGTCAAGAATCCCTCAGCTAAGCATACTTCAGAGACAAAATTTGTACCCAAGTCTTCCTGAAGCCAAGACTAGCTTTTTATTCGTTACAGTATATTGCCTCCTATTGCTAGGGTAATGGGAATCATTGACCTACAATGAAAGAATGAAAGGTATTCAAAGGTCATTTAGTTCATTTTACAAATTGAGAAACTGAGGCTGAGGGATCTAACTCATCCAAAGTGAGGAAGGTAGCAATCAATAAAGGCAGCATCTAAGCCATGATTGTCTCATTAGAACCGGAGTTACCATATATAAAAGACCAGACAGACAGCATGAAGTAATGGACAGAAAGTAGTCATCAGTGGCAGGAGACCTGGCTGAAGACTGTCTTCTGATAGATACTGAATGTGTGACCCTGAACAATTTACATACCCTTTAAGTACTGTACTTTAAGTACTGTAGTTAGATCAAGCTGTTGTTAGCACCCATGCTGACCCATGCACCTCCAGCAAACTCTCTAAGAGAATTTGTTTATTTGAATGGTCAGAAGGAATTTTCTCTATAAAAGAAATCATAGTCCCAGTCAGTGTATACACATATATATGTAAATATGCCCTGTAGTATGAATGTATTTGTATATGTATATGTATATTATATATGTAAATTTATATACATATACATAATATGTGTATAAGTATGTATGTATGTATTAAAGGCAAAAGTTGAAACACAAAGACCTAATTAATTATTAGTTTTAGAATTAGAATTAGAAATTAGCTACTGCCTAGGTTTCAATAAATTGTTTAGACCAATCTATAAAGCACAATTAAAATGGGATAATTATGGGTGAGGAGAAAAAAAAAACTAATTTTCTGTGACCCACTAGAGCAACATTCAGTATTTTTGTTATTTTTTCATTTTTTTTTTTACTAGATACTTGGAGAAGATCATTTGTGATCTTTTCCAGTTGTGGAGAGTCTCCCTATCTCTCTCTGTCCTGTTCATTTCTATGTAATTCTGAGATCCTTGGATGAGAAATTCCATGCTTTTTAGAACCTTCCAGTCCAACACAGTCCTAGCACACAATTAGTAGGACAAGCAGACAGAGGTTCCAGCTTTCATCAGGCTTCAAATTATATCTAAAAAGGTATTTTCTATTACTTTTTTTTAAATTACTGCATTGATATGATTAAGCAGGTAGTTTATTTATTAGGTTGATTTCTAAAAGGCAGTCATCTAAAACCCCAAACTTAAACACCAATGTGATCTTGGCGGATTCTTGATTGGCATCTTAATTTCTTGTCCCTATTCTGATAATAGGCTGCAAGTGCTGATGCACTGAGATACTAAGGGGCCCACTTTTAAATGGTAAAATAAGGGAAAAACTAAAAATAAAAATTTGTTACCTATCCTGTTCTTTTATCCTGTGAATTTCTTGAGGACAGGAAAGTGTATTTTTTCTTTCTACATATCCTCTGCCATTTGTGCAATGCCTGACACATAGTAAACACTTAATAAATTTTAAATTTGACTAGCTGACTATCTTAACACACAGTGTTTTATTGTGAGGATATAAATAAAATAAGAGATGTGGGAAGATGGTAGGAAAATATTCAAGCACACTACAGGCATTTACTTGCAAAGTATAATTAGAAGTAGGAAAATCTAGTTGATGTACCCTTGTGAAAGCATACCAAATAGAATGATCGTTTTACATGGTGATTCATTTCTATAACAGGGTAGCAACCTTTGTTCAATCAGCCCAATCACTTTGTACAAATATTTCTTTTTTCCAAAATAATCTTGGAAAGTGAAAAATTCAAAGTTCACCTCATATTTGTACTATTGCAATAGCCTACTTGTCAACCTCTCTGACTTATCTCTACTCATTTTTCATTCGGCTATCAAAGTGATCTTCCTAAAGTACACACCTATGTCACTCCTCCCTTCAGTAAACTCTGATCACTCCCTATTTTCTCCAAGATTATATATAAGATCTTTTGGGTTTTTTTAAAAACCCCTTAGCAGCCTGGTTCCTTACTACCTGTCCAGTCTTCTTATGCCTTATTGCCACCAATTTGCTTGATGATTCATTAACCCTGGCCTCTTTCATGTTCCTCTCTCAAGGCACTCTATCTCTTAATTCCATTTATTTTTATTATCTATCCCTATGCCCATATTTCCTCCTTGTCTCTGCCTCCTGATTTCCCTGACTTTGTCAGGTTTCAGATAAGATCCTACTGTCTACAAGAAGCTTTTCATATTTTCCCTCAGTGTCTTTCATCTGAAATTAATGACTTACTTCTGAAATTATCTTCAATATATCTTTTGTATATATATTTTTTCATTCATAGTTTTTATATATTGTATGCTGTCCCATCCATACCTCTGTTAGGTTATATTAGAATGTTCATTTTCTTTACTGAGGAAATGAATTTTTTCTGCTTTTGAACATAGAATAATATCTGACACATAGTAAGCAATTAGTAATAAACAGTAAGTACTTATTGATTGGACTCTAAAGTTTTCATTCCAAATTTGACCTAGTAACAACTTTCATGTAAAAATCTCAATTATTTCAAAGTAAACACAACAATTCTTTCCTTGTACTGAAGATTTTATTATTTCTTGTTTTTGCTTTTTAAGAATGTCTTAACAAACTATTCTAATCAAAACTTTTCTAATGCATTAAAGTGTTTATTTATATAACACCATTCTATTGAAAGAGGGAAAAAATACTTCAAACATCTCTTTGATTTTGGAATTTCAGTGGAGACATTTGATGTATCATATACCCTTAGAGGTTACTCAGATCCAAATTTGGGACAGTGTCTCATTAATGTTCAGATTTCCCCTGCAAGGTTCATAGGTGACAAAAATCCCTGAAAATGAAAACCTTATGGGGGGAAATAGAAAGAAATAAAATATCACTGGAAAAAAATAGATTTTAAGGTTTTAAAGAGTTTCATTTCTTTATTTTCTAATTCATTTCTTTACTCTTTTGTGCTATTATAAGTTGAATGAACTTTTAGTAAGGCCAAAATCTACTGAAAACATAAAAATATTTGACTTTTATTTTACAAGTTTCTCATTCAAGCAGAGTTTTATTTCTTTTCAAATTCTGACAAATATTTGGCACATATGATAATATTTAAGAGTAATAATTTCTATAAGTTATGACTAGATAAGATCTTACAGACATTTCCTTTTTACTTTTTTGTAGTAAGTAACAATCTATATTAATTAAAGTGAGTTAAAGGTCATAAGATTTTTGATTACAAGAAGAGTTTAATATCATAAAAGATAGTTGTATGAAAGTCCATAAAATTTGTCTATGAAACCATGGTTTACAATTTCACAGCCCTCTTCTCAAATTATGTTACTTTCATTGATTTGCATAAATTTAGCACTTTTGAAGTAGATACAAGCTTCGTGAAGGCAAGGACATTTTTCCCTTTTCTTTTGTATTCTTAGAGCCTAAAGTGCCAGGACATAGCAGTTGCTGATTAATTGAGTATTAAATGAATGAATAAATTAGTGCATGAATAATACATTCTCCTTCTTCCTTCCAATTTTTAGACTTTCAACAATCTCACTACATTGTATTGGGGGGGGGAGAAGAGGTAACAGAGAGAAAGAAAAGAAAAGAAAGAATAGATTTGCAAGCTCAAGAAGTCAATAGAGAAAAAAAGAAGAAATGAGTTTGTTTTAATTCCCAAAGGCGGGATCTTATAATAGATAGGGGATGGAGCAAGAAATGAAAAAATAACAAATGCAATAGCAGTGTTACATAAATGATGCTTCAAAAATGAATGTGTTCCAAAGGAGAAAGAGAAGAAGGAGTATAAGAGGGACAAGGAGAAAAGCAAAAGTGTTGTGCCAAAGGTATTTATCTTCAAACGCTGTGGTTGTTTAGCTTTCTCTGTGATACTTTGAAAATTCTCAGATGATTATTTTGAAAGAAATTTCTTCAGCCATAGGAACACTGTGGTTTAAGGCCAAAGGAAATTAAATGTTGCACTGGATAGAGTGCTAGACTTGAGTTGGAAAGACTTGAGTTGGATTCCTGCAACAATGCTTGCCCAATCCTGGGCAAGTCACTTAACCTTTCTCAGCCTCAATTTTCTCACCTGTAAAATGAAAAAAAAATCTATCTAATAGAATTGTTGTGAAGATCAAATGAGATAATATATGTAAAGTACTTTAGTAATCTTAAGGTGATGTGTAAATAATAGCTATTATTAAATATGTTTAAAGATATATATATATGCTTCTTAATCAAATATTTGCATTTAAAACAGTTTTCTGGAGGACTCACTCAACTATCATAATCAAGGATCTGTGCCTCATCAACATTGGTATTTCTTCCATTTTGCATAACATAACCCATCCACAGCTCTATATCCCCAGGGTTTTTATTTATTTCTATCCAGAAATGTTCCATAAAAAGTTGATCCTCCTTGTTGGGATCCTTCCTCATTTTCTGCTGACATACCAATGGAGTGAACATAGAAACTATCCACTGTTCCTCAGTCTGATTATTTAAAATTTAAAATATTTTAAATGAAATTTAATGTATGAGCTTATAAATTTTGTATCAGAGAATGAGACTAATTAAGTTTAGAAAGGGCAATTCCCCGGCTTACTCAAAAGTAAAGAATTCTATAGCAAGAGAAATTCCTGAAGATCATCTACTAAATTGTACACTGGCTGTGATCTGGGTCAATATAAGGTTTACTATATTGAAGTATTAAAATAAAGTAAGAAGGTAAAGTCCAGAACCTTCCAAAGGGAACATAAGTGCTCTCAGGGACTGTGGCATTATCCCATGGATGATAGGAAGATGGGTTGCATCCTTCCTCTCCATAATAGCCAATTATTTGGCTTTTCTGCAATACAATTACATCTTTTTCTTGTTCAGTTGATTCAGGCATGTCTGACTCTTCATAACTCCATTTTGGATTTTCTTGGTAAAGATACTGGATTTGATTGCCATTTCCTTCTCTATTCATTTTACAGATGAGGAAACTGAAGCAAACAAGGTTGTGTCTTGCCTAGAGTCACACAACTAAGTAAATGTCTGAGGCTGTATTTGAAAGCTCATCTTCCTGCCTCTGAGCTCAACACTTCATTCACTGAGCTATCCACAGTCACTCCTACCCTGCACCCACTATCCTTCAAGGTTCCCCCACTCTCTCCTATTAATGTAAATCCTACTAACTTCTGCACTGAGCATAATTTCAAGAGCAATTATAATCTACCTACGATCAGGGCAAACAAGATAACTTTGTAAATGGCATTGGGAAAATCTTGTTGGATCCCCAATATATTCAACATTGTCAGGCACATTCTGATATACTTATGGAAGCAGGTGCTACTGAAAGAAGTTCTGTGTTCTAAGCTAGTGAACAGTGAGTAAGATATCTGCTTAACCCTTGTGCCTTTTTTGGGGGGGATAACAAAGAATAGCATCCTCAACCACTCTGGATGATTATTTGGAATTCATCACATAATCTTTATCCTCAAACCCAATCCTCTTCCAAACATTCCTATTTTTATCTAAAGCACTACTATTCTTCTAGTCACTTAGGTTTGAAACCTTGATACTGTCCTCAACT
This sequence comes from Myrmecobius fasciatus, assembly GCA_023553655.1. Taxonomy (NCBI): domain Eukaryota; kingdom Metazoa; phylum Chordata; class Mammalia; order Dasyuromorphia; family Myrmecobiidae; genus Myrmecobius; species Myrmecobius fasciatus. The sequence continues at coordinate 157,204 of JAJPUD010001339.1, forward strand.
CTCACTCTCATACTCTTCATATTTAAGCAACTACAAATTTTTTCATTGTTAATGTTCCTAATTGTGTCGCTCATATCTAGTCCCAGCCCTTCTTACCTTTCACTAGACTGTTTTAATGGTCTCTTACTTGCATCTCTCTAACTCAAGTTCCTACAATCCAATATATTATCCAAATACTTTTTTTTCAGGAAAATCTCAGTTCTTATTAATATTCAATAAATTTTAGTAACTCAACTCATGGATTAAATGAAACTTTAAATTTTGCATTTAAAGACTTTCATAATCTGACCTCAATTTACCTTTCCATTCTTATTATGGATTCCATTCTTGTTATGTTTTATACTCCATGGCTCAACCAAACTGGCTTTGCTATTTTGCACTTTCATATAAAAGCACAACTGAAATATCCAGACACAAATAGGAAGTTAAGGAATAATGCCAGCCATAAGTGTAACAATGTGAACCTTGAGGAATAGGTAGACCAGCAGTGTCCAAAGTCTTAAATACACTTCATGTTTGGCTAAGCTCAAAACTGCATTTGAGTCTTTTGGAACACCTTATATATATAAAAAAAAACTTTCTGCTGAGGGGAAATTCATCTTAATTGTTTTTAAATTTTGTATGATAAATATTATTATATCCATAACTCTTTTCCCATTTGACAAACTTGAAACAACATAAATCAAACTTGAGATAAAATTGGAACTAAAGATAATAGAAATATGGGTAGTTTATTATTATATGGGGAAATAAGCCAATATGTAAAAGAAAAACTAACCAAGAAAAAATTAATATCCATCATGCAACAATGAACTACCTATATTTCTACTATGTTTAGCTCTTTTTTTCTCTTAAGTTTAATTTACCTGGTTTAAATATAAGTCAAATGACAAAAGGGTGTGGATATATCTGGGTCTGTGAATTTTCTAACTATTTTAAATAATCAGATGTGATATATATTTCCTAGGAATAAACAAGGATTTGTTAGGTATTAGTGCAAACTCTGATGCAGCTTTTCATAGCTCTCTTAGTCATAAGTGATCTTTCCTTTCTTTGAATTCCTGAAACATTTCATTTGTGTTTTTTATTCCACATTATTGCTTAGGACCCTAACTAGCTTCTAAGCTTCCTAAGAGCTCCTTATCTTGCTTAAGTTTGTGGCCTTCTCAGTATAGTGCTTATATATAGTAGGTAGGCAAAAAATAAAAATGTTGAATTAATTAATTAATGAATGAGAGAATGAATGAATTCTATTTCTAAAGGCAGATTTTCTCCTTGGTATTTATGCACATCATCTGCTAAATAGCCCTTTATTTAACTATGTAAGAAGATTATTAGTTTTATTAAAAAAAAAACCTTAGCCTTTTACAAAAAAGATATTTCTGAATTAAACACAGATCCCTGTATAGCTCTCAGATTGCAGGTTGGGCATCAAAGCCTTTGTTATTACAATGTACCTTAGAAATAATCATTTTATGCATGTGGATTTCAAAACAAATATAAATTGTATAGCAAGTATAATCACATGTAAAAACAAAATACCTCAAGAAAGTGAATACAACGAACAGCAAAAGATTCTTGGGATCTAAGTATCCAGCTTTAATTAATTACATAGGTGGAGTAAATATATTACTTTTTAAAGGATCTATGAATATTCTAAGCAAATATACTGCCTTACTTCAACAAAAGAAGTTACAAGTAACTGGGAAGTATATTGGGTGAAGCTGGAACTGTGTTTTTATATATTATAAACTGGAACTTAGAATTAACAAAAAAAAAACCTCTTTTATTCTACAAAAACCACAAAACAAAATCTTAAGTGTCTGCTTAGTGCATATGAGCTTGGGTTTTGACATTTCAAGAACAGACCCAAAGACCATACTAAACTACTACAGGATCCATTGAATAATATACAAACTAGACAAATACACTGATTCATATCAGTGATTCTTGATGGCTCTCTCTTCAGAAATATTCCCTCTTACGTTCATAAGTATTTGTCTGAACTTGGAAAATGAAATTGGAAATTAAGTACTCCTTGAGAATGGTCTCTAGCCAGACAATATTCCAAATGTTAGTCTGGGAGCTATGTGCTTTTTTTTTTTTTTTTAGGTTTATGTAGACAAAAAGAGGAATGAAGTAATACCTAATGTATTGGACCTAGAATCAGGAAGACCTGAGTTCAAATCTAAGTCAGACACTTCCTAGCTGTGTGATACAGGTTAGATCACTTAAAACTCGGTTTCAGTTTTTTCAACTGTAAAATGGGGATAATTATAGCATCTACTTTGCAGGGTTATTGTGAATATCAAATGAAATAATGATTATAAAGCAACTGACACATAGTAGGTGCTTAATAAATGTCTATTTCAAAAAAAATGTCTTTCCTTTCTTAACATATATTTGTTGCAATTCCTAGGAAAATTTGCTATTACTCAGGGTCTGGATCATATAGATCAAATCTATATTAGATAATGTAAGCTCAGTACACAGACAAATATTTTAATGAACTTAATTTTCCTTGGCTAATTACTAATACCTATAATTTCTTAAATAGAGCATTTAAAAATCTTTTTTTATATTCTTAAAGAACATTTTTAGCATTCTTCTGCTTCTCATACCAAATCTGAGAATCAAATTCTGGCCTAGAAATTAGTTAATTAACAGAAACTATAAAAACCCCTAACTGCTTATCTGGGAATGTGGTCAATGCATCATTCTTCATATTTTGGAGTTGCTTAGAGGAATTTCTAGAACAGGAGCCTCAGAAGTCTGTGTTGTTAAAATGGTCACTGGGACCTGGCAAGAATTCATACAGCCATAAAGGGTGCTCAGAACTGTATCAATAACTTAACACAAGTAAAGACTTTGTTTTTCTTATCAGAGAATGATATTTTTGCTTGGTATAGTATAGAGGTTATCTGAGTATATATGGTAAGGTTTTGCAAATGTTTTTTAAAGATTTTTTTTTAAGTGTGGGAATTTAAGAAGTTGAATTCTATTGTCAATACTAATGAAGCAGAAAGAGATAAGCCCCAATGAGGATTGCTGACAAAACTCAAAGAGAGAGGTCACCATCAGAAGCATTACAAGGACCTCTTATCATAACAATCCATAAATTCTTAGTATTGAAAGAGATCTTATAATTAGAGTCCTTAATCTTTCTTTTATTTTTTTTTCATTTTTGTATGAGGGATTCATTTTGCAGTCTTCTGGAATGGACCCTTCTTAGAATGATGTTTGTAGATACATAAAACTAAATACATGATTACAGAAAATATAAAAATAAGTTTTCTCCATTCCATGTTAAGGACTCTTGCAAGAGAATTTCTAATTCAATCCAACACAAAAATTGAAGATCTTGAATATCAATAATAATATCCTTAAAAATAGTCATTTAACTTCCACTTCAGTTGCTTTATTTGTGGGGAATTCATCACATTTATCACTATTATTTCATAATTTTCATAATAATAATATGTATAACTGAAGTTGTACCAAATATGCTTTCAGTGAGACTATAGAGAATAAATTAACATTCTCTCAGGGGAGATAATGGAGATGTGCATCTGTGTGTGTGTGTGTGTGTGTGTAGAGAGAGAGAAAGAGAGAGAGAATAACAATATCATAATATTTGGAAAAAGATGTAACAAATAAATAAAAAAGTAAAGAGAAGTTAGAATTATCCCTATTTTCTAGCGGTAAAATAATTTACTTAAAATATCTTAGGGATATAAGTATAAAATATAACATAAAATATTGAAATCAAATTAGCAAAGCCCATAAAATATATGTAAAGATCAAATGACAAAGTTGTCCTTAAAGAAACAAAGAGTAATTTTCATAGCTTAAAAATATTCAGTACTTATGGCTGGGTAATACAAATATGACAAAATGTTAATATTGTTAAAGTTAATTTATAGTTTTAATGCTATGCCAATTAAATGATCTCAAAAGTAATTGTATATATAATTAATTAGGAAAAAATCAAAAAATCCAGAAAATATAAGGAAAATAGTGGGAAAAAGTCAGAAATGTAAGGGAACTCTTCCTTCTAGACTTCCAACAATAATGTAAAGCAGCAGACATCAAAATTATTTTGTACTGGTTGAAAAATTGAACAGACTTGAAAAAAGAGAAGCATAAATAAATTAGCTCAATAGACTAATATTCTGCAAACCTCCAAATTCATAATGCTCAGGAAATAATTCCCTATTTCATAATAATTTGTTTAAACATTACAAAGCAACCTGGCAAAAATTAGGATTTGACCAATTCCTTATGGCAAATTGGCATAATTCAAAATTAATAACTGAAAAAATGTTAAAGATCATTCTTTAAAAAAAAGGAAAGTCATATAACTTTCATACTGATGAGGAAGATTTTTTTCTTGACCAAAAAGGGGATAAACACATACAAAAGATAGAAAGGTATAATTTGTATTATGTGAAATCAAAAAGCTTTTGCACAGCAAAAGTAATGCACCTAGGATGAAAAGGGAAGTGATTGAAAGGTTGGGGGGATTGTGATCCACATATACATATATATATATATACATATATATGTGTATAAATAAACACATAAGTATATATACATATGTATGTATGTATATCATGTATATGCAATTAACATATAACCAAAAGTCATTCTTCAATAAATAAGTTATCAAAAAATAAGAACAATTCTCAAAAGAATTGTAAACTATTTAATAACCATTTTAAAAAGTTTCCAAATCACTTATTTTAAAAGAAATACAAATCAAAATAATTATGACATTTCATTTCCCAGTGAACAAACAAACATAACAAAAAAATGCTAATAGTCAATAATGAAAGGGAAGTTTTCATAGAACAACTTTATTTAGAAAATGATTTAGAAAAATTATTTTCAAAAAAGAAAGGAATTATACAAATAAAGTGACTAAACTCTTTATACCCTTTCATTTAGTGATCTCATCACTAGGTATATTACACAAAAAAGCTTTAATAAAATAAATGTCCCCATTATTATGCCCCAATGGCATTATTTTTAGGTGGTAGCAAAGAATTGAAAACATAGTAGATTGATTGGCCAAAAAGTACTAGGTCTGAAATCAGGAAAACTCCACTTCCTAAGTTCAAATCTGACCTCAGACACTTACTGGCTGTGGGACCCTAGGCAAATCATTTAGTCCTCTTTACCTTAAATTCTTTATCTATAAAATGAGCTTTGAAGGTAATGGAAAACTAGTCCAGTATGTTTCCCAAGAAAATTTCAAATGGAATCACAAAAAGTCATTCATGTCTGAAATGAATGAACAACAATAACAAAACAATTTCTGATATGTGAATGTCATGGTATTTTACAGTGATTTTTAAAATGACAATTTTGGTGAATATAAAGAAGCATGGAAATATTTACATTAATTAATACAGAGTGAAGTAAGCTGAAACACAAAAATAACATACACAATAACTTCAATAATGGAACTAGAAAGGACAAACAAACACAAAGAAATCTCAAGTGAATGTTAGAAAGATATAAAAAACAAGCATGCCCTCCCGCCCCAAAAAAAAAGATAAGAGAAGAAAATGTCTTTCACTCAATACCAATATGCAAAGGTATGAGGTGAGTAGTATGGCATATATTTTCAGACCTTTTGGAGTATTAATTGCTTTTTCAGGGTTTTTTTTCATCATCTTACTCTTTTCTTTTAAAAATATTATTTTTATATGGGATGGTTTACATGGGAATAAGAGACAGATATGGAGGGAATCTAGATTTATGTAAAAACAGATAATATCAATAAAATGTATTTTAAAAAGAAATGGAAAGGAATTGTGATTGCTATCAAATGGAGGAAATATTTGCACTAATGAAACCTTGAAGTACCAAAGTATTATGATAACATCAGTGGTGCAATTAAAAGGATAAATGAAATAAACAAGAATTAAAACCTTCATATAAGAAAATTAAAAGGCTTTTTGCTATGGTTTAAAAAGATGGAAGCTGAAGAAGAAAAATGGCAGAATTCCATAAAAGAATATCTTTGCTATGATTTAAACATGAATTTTTCCAAAGATACATACAAAACAAGATTGGCCTGGACAATACCAGTGTAATCAATATTTGTTATTCCCTATCCTTCATACCAGCTCTCTCATTTCTGTATTAATTCTTTCCTACCATCCCTATACCTCAGTTCTTTCCAAACCAACTATTTCAGGTCATCAAATTTTACTTGATTTATTATTATTATTTTTAATGGTTACTATTATATTCATATAGTGTTTTAAAATTTTCAAAATGCTTTGCATGTATTATTACATTTAATCTTGATAACTTGTGAGGTAGTCAATAGTAGTCAATGAACATTTAACGGTCTATTATATGTCAGACACTGTATTGTGTCTGAATTAAATATATATACAGTATTAAGTAAAAGTCCCTATGGGGACTTATAAGTCCTGGGGAGACAAAAAAGGAGTAAAAGATACTTCTTGAACTCCAGGAATTCAGAATGCAAGTGAGAGGCAATGAGCAAATTAATATGTAATGTTTATATATAGATATATGTGTGTATGTATATATGTATATGAGGAAAAATCAATTAACAAAAAGAAGGCACTAAAATTAAGAGATGTTGGGAAAGGCTTCATAGAGAAGATAAAATTTTAGTTGGAACCTAAAAATTCCAAAATACTGCCAGAGAAGGCAGTAGGCTAAGACACAGAGAAAGAGCATTCTAGACATGGAGATGGAAAAAAAATGTATTTAGTAGAGAGATGAAGTATCTTGATCATGGAACAGAAGAGAGGCCAGTATCATTGGATTATGGAAGAGAATGAAATGTAAGAAGTAAATATGGGAGTGGATTGGGTAATGAAGGATTTTCAATGCCAAAAGAATTTGGATTTTATCCTCAAGGTGACAAGGACACCTGGAGTTTTTTTAATTGGGGAAGGAGTGATATGGTTGCATTGATACTTTAGTAAAATCACTTTAGTGGCTGAATAGAGGATAAATTAGAATGGGGAGAGACTTGAGGCAGGCAGACCCCCAAATGGGCTATTGTAGTCATCTAGGTATGAGGTAGGGCAAACCTGCAATGAAGCAGTGACAGAGTAAGAGGAGAGGAGGGGTCACAGTCCAGAGTTGTTCCAAGGTAAAGTTGATAGGTCTTGGCAAGAGATTGGATATGGAGGGGTGAGAGATAATGAGGAGTCCAGGATGACTTCTAAATTTTGAGCCTATGGAACTGGAATCATAAATGATTGTAGAAGTGAATGACAGTAGAGAAAATGGAGGGGCCTATTGTAAATGGCCTTTTCAAGGAGTTTAGCCACAAAGGGATAAAACAAATACAGGTTAATAGTGGGAATAGAAGGCTGAATTGAAGAGTTTTTTAGGATGGGGAAACATGGACATGTCTGTAGAAAGTAAGGAGGAAGCCAGCAAATGGAGAAATACTGAAAAAAAATGACAGCGTAGGGATGAGGCAGCTAAATGGCACAGTGGATGGAATGCTAGGTATGAAGTCTAGAAGATTCCTCTTCATGAGTTCAAATCTAGCTTCAGACACTTACTGGCTATGTGACCTTGGTCAAGTCATTTAACACTGTTTACCTCAGTTTCCTCATCTGTAAAATGATCTGGAAATGTAAAACCACTTTTGCCAAGAAAACTCCAAATGAGGTCATCAAAATTCAGATAAAAGTAAAAGAATGACTAACTAGCAAAAAGGGGAATGACAGAGGGGACAATTTGTTGAAATAAAAGGGATAGAGTGGGATCTATTGAGCAGGTGGAGGGACAAGTAATGCAGAGTGAAGAAGGTTCTAAATACAAAAAGCACATGAGTAATATGAAATGAGGAAGGAGATATTGTTCATGGTGAATGACCTCAATTTTTTCTATTAACTATTAGATAAAAGTCTCAGCTGAAAGAATGTAAGGGGAAAAAAGCCAAAGTTTAAGTAAGGTTGAAAAGGTTTGGAAGAATTGCTGTGGAGAGTGGGATGTTGAGTTGATGGGGAAGGGCATAAAATAGAATTGCCTACCAGAAAAGAGAGCCCAATTGAGGTTATGAAGCATACATTTGTAGTGGACCCAATCAAAATGATTATATGATTTTCTCCACTTTTGTTTACCAACATGTTGGGTAAGAATTAAAGTATTGTGATCAAAGACTAAGATTTGGAAGAGTCCAGAGAAATTATAAGGGATAAGGGATTCAAGGGAAGAAGACAGTGTAGAGTTGAATTGGTTCAATATGGGGGAAAAGGAAGATGGTGGCTAGTGCATAGGAAATGGCCAGGGAGATAACTGAAGGTTGAAAGTCACAATGTGCATAAAGAATAGGGTTTGATAAAGGAAGGCAGAGGGAAAGGGGAAAAACTAACACAGTGAAATCAGATAAGAAAATTCATAATTTTTGAATATGGAGGTGGTATACTTGTGGGTGATGGCAAGATCAAGGGTATGACCATCTTTATGTGTGGCTGAGGTGGAAATAAAGAATAGCTCATGGGAAGTTGTTAGGTTGAGGAACTAAGTATTTGAAAGACTGAAATCTCTAGTATGAAGATAAGACTTGATGAAAGAAAAATACAGAGATATATACTCATTGTGGGAAGGGAAGGGTTACAAGGATTTTAATTTAGTGGCAAAATTAATAGCACAAACCTTAAAGGTAGATGAAATTCACAAAGTGATGATGGCAATGAGAGAAACTCAAAGTGACAATAGGTAGTAAGGAATATTGTTACTTCTCCACTTCAACCAGTGAGAGAGCAGAAATGAATGAAGGTGCAGAAGGTACGGGAAAGGGTGACAAGAAAGATTGTGTCATTATAGAACAGTGAGGTTTCAGTAATAGAAGGAGTAAAAGAAGCAAAGATTTAGATGAAGTAAAGTTTGTTTTCTTTGGAACAGGCATTCCAAAGGTGCAGCAGAAAGAAAAGGTTGTATTTAGTAGGAACTTTGGAATGGAAATATTGACAAGAACTGGAATAAAGAATTGGATGGTAGAAGATGGGAAATAGGATTTGGATGATCATCTACCCTACAGGGATTCAGAATCAATGACACATGTAGGGTATGAAAAGATAAGAAATCCATCATTGAGTGGAAGACATCACTCTTTTTTTCCAAAGGAGATTGGAGATTCAAGTAGGGCTATGAAAATGTAGAAAGAGATAGCTGTCATATGGTCAGATGATCAGTTGGGAGACTTCATTAGAATATTCTTCTTCCCTTTGAAAATTGAAGATGAGGAAGGAAGAAGAGGAAGTTCCACTCTATTGATTCATTTTTCCCCTCTTTCCTCAGGGAAGAGGCACAGCAGAAAACAGAAGGCCTGAGGTCAAACAGAAGGTTGATCCTTTTTGTATCATAGGTTTTTCAGATTCTCATTGGGAAATCAATAGCAGTTGAACATTGTTTCTGATAACAGAGTAAATCAGTCTGGCCTGACCCCTTGCCACTTTCCCTCAGGTGACATGGTCAACAAGAGATGAAAAGCAAAAGATCAAAAGTCAAGCTTCTACTATTTTTAATCATTGTACAGATAGGGAATCCATATCATTCACCTCCTCAAGAAATTCAAGTGTTTTATATACCACTTAAATCAAACAAAAACTCCTCTGTCTGCCTTCTACAACATGGGTCAATTTCTTTATCACCTCATTGCATATTGCTTTCCTTCATACACTATGGCCTAGCCGAACTTGTCTTCTTGTTTTTTCCATATTTCATTCCATATTCTATTTCAGGATTTTATACAGGCTGCTCTCTCCTTTCTCCAATTCTATCTAGAATGCTCTATCTTCACCCCTTTATCTAAAAGACTCTAGGTTTTCCTCAAAACTCAGCTCAAGTAGTTTTGCATCAGTTTTTGGTGACTTCAGCTAAGTGACTTCCTCAAAACCTATATAGATAGATATGCATGTATTTATATGTATGTATGAATGTGTATAATATATATATAATTGTATACATAGAATATAGAAAACATTTTATATAGCTATATATGTGTATTTGTATATTTTATATATTTGTATATACAAATATATAGTGTATATTTTTATTTATTATGCATGTTATATGTCTACTTACTATATATTGCTTGTATAGTATACATGTATCCATATATGTATATACAGAAAGAGAGAAAAAGAGAGACAAAGACAGACAGAGAGGGGGAAAGGAAGGAGGGGAAAAAGAGTGTAAATAGAGAGTAAATAGAAAGATATGTATGTATTTATACTACTATTAGCACATGTTATCTTCCCCAAAGGAATATAAATTCCATGAAGACAAGAATTGCTTTTAATCGATGCTCTCATATTGCCAATGTCTAACACAATGCTTGGTACACTGGTGGCAGTTGTGTTTTTTTGTTGATAAAATTGTCTTCATATCACTCCATTATCTCCTATAAGGAAAATAATTTGATAAGCTCATCCACACTGAGACAATTAAGAGCTAAGTTCATTTGTTTAATAAAGTGCCTTACATGTAGTAGGAACTTAATAAGTGTTTGTTGAATTTAATTTAAATTCTCCTTTCAGGTATCTTCCAGTTTGAAAAGAGAAAGAAATACTAAACTATCTTATATGGATCATTAACTGTAGAGAGGCAGTCCTTTGAGAACTAGGGTGTAGAACCAGTAAAGTTAGCTCAGTGCTAGAAATTCTGCGCATGCCTTGAAAATTTCAGTATGTAGCCAGGGGACAAATATTTCTCTGCCCAAAAGAGAAATATAGCATACTAAATGTATGACTCAGAGTGATTAGGGAGATTTAAAATATAGGTTGATTTATGGGAAGAATATTTATATTCATGGACAAAAGATGCATGATGGAATTTTAAAGAGCGATTGAGGGACATTCAGCCCACATTCCAAACCTTTAAGGATGGTGTCTCTGAGACCAATTACTACATTATTCCACAATATGCTTCTTGGTTCCATAGTAAATACAGATTGGTAGACTGGAAGAAATATAAAATAAATAGCAAAACTGCAACCTCTTTAAAAAACAGCATGAATGAAAGTACAATTGTGCACAAGATAAAGAACTTAATGTATAATTGGATAGGAGTAATCATTTATTCTTTTAAATATCTAAGTAAAAGCAGATTGTTCTAAAAATCTATAATCTGCATATAGATTTTTGAATATGGGTGCTTATCAGGGTGCATGAATTTTTTTGATAACTGCATTTCATTATGATTGTTTTCCTTTGTAATTTCATATATTTTGTTTTGCTTATTTAAAAGCATTATTATGTCTGAGGAATCCATCAATTTCAACAGTAAAGTGTGAAAAAAAAAAGGTTAGGAACAACTGTGTTAGAGAAAACACTGAGCTGGGAGTCCAATGACAAAGATTCTAGATTCAATTTTGCAACTAACTTGTTGAGTGACCTTTAGCATGTCACTTCATTTCTCTATATCTCATTCATATAATGAGAGAGTTGCATTAGAATTATGAGGTCCATTTCAGATTTAAATGTATTAAACTCTCAGAGGTACCTTCTGCCTCTAACAGTTTATGAATCTGAAAGAGACAGAGTCTTAGTGTCTTACTTGGGCCAAAAGACTAAGTTTCTGAGGAGGTACCTATTTGTTTTATTAGAGGAAACAATTCTGTCCAGATGTTTCTTTGTGTTGCCCAGGAGATTCCACTCCATCCTCTTATATTTGTAGAGATCCTCTGGACCCAAGAAAGCAATTCAAAGGGAAACTGGAAGAGTGATTCTAAAGTTCTGAGGAGAATGGGAAAATCATTGTCACAAAACTTATGGAAGTCACACAACATTATCATTATTTTTTTTTCTTCTTTTCACACATTTCTTTTTTCTCTTTCTTTTTTTACTTCAGACTTTTAATTCAGATTCTTTTCAATTCAGACTTTCATAAAAAAGGTGGCAATGTTTGGGGATCAAAGGACAGGCAACAGTGTCACAAATGGAAAGCATACTATCTGAGGAAGTTTCTGTCCACATCAAAGATCTGCTAAGAAGCAAGAATGACAGGGGAGAATCAATCTTGGGCTTTTAATTTTTATGCCATATCATTGAAGATATGTGATAGGAAAAAATAAAAAAACAAGTCTTCATGTGTGTACTCAAGCAAAGGACCTGAGAAAGGGTTTTTAAAAATCAGAATAATTTCACAACATAATAAATGGACATTTTCCTATTTTAATATCTCATTAATATTTCATCTCCTAGATCAGATCAGATTCCTAGAACAAATATCTAGTATAGTGCGAGCATGTTAGGATTGGGAAAAGCTGCCATTGTTGCTCACTTTCAGTCAGCTAGAAGGTATCTAGTCAGGAGTTGTAACAGACCCAAATAAAAAGTTTGTGAAGAGTGCTACCTGGTGGTTAGCTCATATATTGCACCCTAAGCTAATCCAAACACCTTGGATGGAATTTCACCTATGAGACAACACAAATGAATGGATAGTCCAAATAAAATTGATAATGCAGGTATTTACTCCCCCAAGTACTTGGGTTGTTATATGTGGAAACAAAGAATTTTAGCTGAATGAATGAAAAAGTTTGTATTAACCACAAGTAGACAAGACAAAAAGTGTCTTAACTCTAATTCATTCATATTCCAAATGGGGTAAACAAACATTAGAAAATTCAGCAACAAGGAAGATAGAAAAGCTTGGAAGAGGAGCAGCTAGGTAGTACAGTGGAGCACCAACTTTGAAATCAAGAAAACCTGAGTTCAAATTTGACCTCAGACACTTAACACTTCCTAGCTGTGTGACCCTGGGCAAGTCACTTGATCTCAATTGCCTCAGCAGAAAAAAAAAAAAAAGGCTAGAAGTCCAAAGGGTAATACATTGTGGCAGATGGCAAGGACCAGAGATATTTTCTTTAGTTAGTTCTTTAGTTAAGTCCTTAAGATGACAATCCTAGGATTCTGAAGGGCCTGAAGTCATGACTGATTATAAGAAAGGTCTAATGAATATCATGAGTAGAAATTGTTTCCGTTTTTGTCTTTGTATTTGCCAGTGCCTAATATAATGCTTGGTGTAAAATACGTGTTTAATAAATGCGATTTTGTTTGATTGATGAATTTATAGCAAACAGATCTTGAATTTTATCAATTCTCATTTTCCTAAAAGAATTTTGAAAAAAAATATATGTTTACCAATAAATATAAATCACTCCTGTTGATCTAATCAGCTCCTATGGATTTAATAACCATCTCTAATTATTCTGAAATCTGACTTTCCTACCCCAATTTCTTTGCTGACTTCTAATCTTATACCTGCAGCTGCCTTTCTGACATCTTGAACTGGATGACCAGAAGACTTCTTAAACTCAATATTTCTGAAACAGAACCTATTTATCTTTCACCCCAAACATTTACCTGTCCTTTCTACCTTCCTTATTATTGTAGAGGGCATCACTATTCTCTTAGTCTATAAGGCTCACAATTAGGAACCATCCTGGATTCCTTACTATCTCTCAATTCTTATATCCAAGTTTTTTGGGTTTTTTTTTGCCATTGTCTATCATCATTTTCTCTGATACTGCCACCACTCCACAGCAGGCCCTCATCATCTCACAACTTGATTGTTTTAATAGCCAGCTTGTGAGTCTGTCTATCTTAAACCTCTTCCCATCCCAAACCATCCTCCATTCAGCCACTAAAGTGATGCCATCCCACTACTCAACAAATGTTAATGCCCAAAGGAGAAAACACAAAGCATTCCATTCAGCATTCAAAGCCTTTCATAACCTGGCTCCTATTCTCCCTTTTCAGTATTTTTTTTACACCTTTCTGACACAGTGACACCAAGCTCCTGATTGTTTAATAAACAAGACAATCCATCTCTTGGCTCCAGACTTTCTGACTGTCCCTTATACCTAGAAAACCCTCTCTTTTCTACTTTTATTACTTGCTTCATTACATCCTAACTAAAATTCCATATTCTATAGGAAACCTCAAACCTCTCTTAATTCTAATTACTTTCTTCTGTTAATTTCCCCCTATTTATCCTGTATATAACTTGTTTGTATATATTTGTTTCAATGTTATTTCCCCCCTTTGACTATAAACTCCTTGAAGGCAGAAAGAGGCTTTTGACTTTTTTTATATCCCCAGCACTTAGCAAAGTGTCTGGCACAAAGTAGACAATAGATTTTTCTTAATTGATTTTTTAAATTGCTTTGTTCCTAGTCAAAGCACTGTCTGACAGAGTTAATAATTGTCTGTGATAAGATTTAAACACATATGCTGACTTTTGTTCTTGTCTGTCTACTACAATACAGGTATAGGAAGCAGGTAGATGGGGGAGACACTAATTTAAGAGTCTAAATCAAATCCTTGAGATTATAGGAATTTAACATTGTTTGAAGGCAACTGATAGGAAACAACGAATTCTTTTTGATAGAATCATTGAAGATTGCTAGTTCCTCTTCTTGATATATAAAAGAAATTAGACACTCTAATCTAGAGGTATATCTTAACCTTTTACCTTAAAACTTTTTCTATAGTACAGCAACATGTAGAGATGGAGATTTCTCTCCTCCCTTCTATCCTTCTTCCAACTTATAACAGAAATATATGGGTGTGAAAGAATGCTTTATGAAACTAGAGAGGAAATGAATCACATTTCTACTTAGTTCCAGTTTCCTGTGTAGAAGAAAGAGGGATTTGCATTCTCTGGGATATAATCTATTCTTTAATAAAGGAGGAAACTTTTGTTTTGTTTTGTTTTTGAGTAGCACCAAACTTGGGAGCTGATCATGAGTATATTGAATTTCAAGAGTTTCTGAATTTAGGAATTTGAGCACTAGATCTTATAGAATAAGAAAATTTCAAAAAAGGAATAGGAAGGGGCAGCTAGGTGGCGCAGTGGATAGAGCACCAGCCCTGAAGTCAGGAGGACCTGGGTTCAAATCTGATCTCAGACACTTAACATTCCCTAGCTGTGTGACCCTGGGCAAGTCACTTAACCCCAATTGCCTCAGCAAAAAAAAAAAAAAAAAAAAAAAGGAATAGGAAGGAGAATAGAAGAAGAGGAAAAGGAAAAAAGAGAAGGAAGATGAGAAGAAAGAAGAAGAAAAAGATGATGATGATGATGATGATGACTCATTTGGTTCCTGCATAGCATCCTACTTAAAGAACAAAGACAATATTGGATTAATGAAAAGGAGTTTGCTCATTCTTCAGTAACCTGGACAGCAACTCTATCTCCCTTCTGAGGGAGATGAAAGATTATTGAGTACTTAAAGTTTCTGTATTTATTCATACATTATTGTGAGTCTTTACCATCTGATGCAGTTTCTGTAGGGTGAAACAAAAGCTGTGGCATGCTACATATTATATGGTACATCAAGCTCTTGTACATGATTTGAGTGCCCAATCACCTACATTTGAGACAAACTGGACACAGTTTATATCTAAGGTTTATTTGAGGCTTTTTTTTCCTTTATTTTTAGTTCAAAGCAAAGGAATTTAATTAAAAGTTACAACAAAACATGTGCTCCATAAACTTAGAGCATTCTCTCCCACAAATATATATAGTATCAATGGGAAGTATAGACATATAAGGACACATATGAAGAGGTATACATTCAGGGAATGTGTATGTAAACATTGTGTTCTTTTGTTTTTGCTACTCTAGAGCCATACAGTCATCATTAGAAATTTTTTTTTTACCAAAAGTTCTTGTAACATGTGCATAGTTAAAAGGGAAAATCAATCATCTGGGAAATTTAATTCACATTGAAGCAATGAGCTATAGCCATAAATGTACAATGTCTGGCATACAGTAGGCTCTTGATAACTCCTTAACTGACTTTCATTGAATTGAGTTTGATAAATTTGCAGGATTGGAATACAAGGAGCAGGGACTGAACCCCGTGGTTGAGGAGGTAGGTCCCTTGGATTACACAGTCCCATGGGCAGTCTAATTACAAAACTCAATCATGTTTCTCTTTTATAATAACCCACCCCACAGAAGAGGCCAGCAGTCTAGTAGAGCACAGGCTGAACTATTACATTTATGTGAAGAAGTATAAGCTGATGGAAATCTGTCACAGCTGTAGCTACCACAGCTTCCTCTGTTCTGAGCTTGGCCATTTGCACTTCCACCCTCCCTCTAAGTTTGACAACTCCCTGCTATGTCCTTGTGTATTTTTGTGGGCATTGGAGGGAGGAAGGCACAGCTAACACAGAGTACATGTGCTTGCCTTTCCCCTAGTCAAATATCTATGTTTCTGTGTCAGGAGAAACATCAACTGTATATTTAATAATATTTCTCCTCATTGAGGCTACATGAAAGCCTCTAGGAGAAAGCTCAGATTTGAATACTCTCAAGATCCTTCCTTTAGGCTCAGACCTTGTACTTGCCCATTCCCTTTTTCCTTTGCTGGCAATCTTTGGTTTCAATCTGCCTCACTTTTTACTTCTTTTGTAGAATCAGGATATTTGAATTCAATCCTTCCCTCCTCTGTTTATTAGCTGTGTGAACATAAACAATAATAAAACAATTTCACATTGATAGAATGATTCAAAATTTGCAAGGCACTCTTCCTCAGCACAAACCTGAGGTCAGAGTGCAAGTATTATTATTCTCATTTTATATATAAAGAATTAAAAGTTCTTGGAGGTTAAAGGCTTTGTCTGTGAGCACAGCTGGCAAGTACCAGTGATGAAACTTAAAAGCAGGTCTGTTTACTCTTGATCTAGCACCATATTTGGTATCTCACAGGCAAATCTCTTTCTCTTAATCTCAATGTTTTAGTTTTTTCATATAAGAAATGGGAATAATAATCTTTGCCTTATCTCTCTTATAAGATTTGTGATGAGGAACCATTGAATTCACCTAATAACAAGTATTTATTAAGCATTTTCTTAATTGCCACACTGTGCTAAATTCTAAGATACAAAGAGAGGGAAACAAATTCCTTGCCCTCAGGGAGCTTACATTCTAATAGAGAAAAAAAAAGTCATGATTAGATGTATGGGAAATATATACATATATATACATATATATATACATATATATATACATGTGCATGTTTTTATGTATATATACATATATATATATGTGCATGTTTTTATGTGTATATATATACATATATATGTGTATATATATATATATACACATACACACATAATAGATTAAAGTAGTAATCTTGGGGGAAAAAAAAGATGCTAGCTGCGAAAGAAGTAACACATACGGTGAGATAGTATTTCTGTCCTATTCATTTTGTACCTGAAGATGTGGTTCACTGTCTTCCTACAAGGTTCAGGACTTAGCTACCTGTCTGAAATACCATTATATACTATGGTTGTTTACTCCCAGTCTGACAAGTCCAAAGTTTATTTTGACTTTATTCTCCCCAGTTATAATCTGGCTGCCTCCTGTGGCTAAGTACCACCATTTTCCCCCATAGTATATTAGTTAGAATCCATTAGAAAAATAGAGTTCTGCCTACAATAATCAAACTTTGCCACTTGATTACAGTATTTGTTTTTTGTTTGTTTATTTGTTTGGTTTTTTTTGTTTGTTTGTTTGTTTTGTTTTTTTTGGTATAAGGCCAGAAATCCTATCTTGGACAATTGCTATCTGGATGACCTTGGAAAAGTCATTTAAAATTGCTGGGCCTCAGCTTCAATAATAAAATGAAGCGATTAGATAAAATGACTTCTAGTGACCCTTCACACCCTAGAAATAAGAAGTAGATGTTGATAGATACATTAAGACACATCTGCATAAATCTATATAAATTACTTAACGTTTCATTTCTCCTACAAGTCTACAAATTGTAGAATATTTATAAATCTACATTGGGAGAGGGAATTTGCTCATTAGGTGTCCTTAATTATAATACTGGATCATAAAAACCAAAGTCATCAAGAATGTCAAAATTCTATTATCTGATCAAGAGGTATCAAATACAATTGATACAAATTCTCCAGTCAACACAGAAGGTAGAGATCTCCCAAATAGATTAAGGATATAGATTTCATGGTCTTTTTAACTGATCAAATGTAGAGGCTATTTTCAATCAGAAAATACAGACCTCATTGGGTTAAAGGGTAAGCTTTGAAGAAACACCTAGTAATATACAATCAATTAGGGGAAAAAAAAGTCCAGTGGAAGTTCTTATCTTGAAAGATATTATTTACTAGTCTATATGCTTATCTATGTGCTCTGCTATATTAGATTCATCTTATCCACTTTGAGAAAATATTTCAAGGAGACTTCCTACATGGCAAATCTACCAAAGTATCTGAAAATAGAGGTGGTGAGAAAGGGGCTAAAAAATATACTATGATCTTTTCCAAAATGAAGAAATTAAATTAGGATCATACTCTTTGCCAGAGCATGGCCTAAATATGGCTCTCTCTGAGCAGCTTCTACATAATGAGAAATAAATATTTAATGCAATTATGCAAATCATTTAAAAGCTATCTGTCCATTGCCTCCTATGCCTATGTAGCTCCTATAAGAAGAGAATACTGACATCATTACTGGGGAGTTAAGACTGAATTTGGAGAGGTATAAGGCAGAATTTTATGTTTATGGCATTATTCATTTGTCCACTCATTCCCAAACAATTAATACCACCTTTGATTAAGGAACTTACAAACTCCTTTCTCCTTCTCCAACCCTTTTATAATTCTTCTTTCCTACCAAGAATATGTTTTGCTATATAAACAAGCATGATTTATAAGGATGAAATAACCAGGGAAAATTTTGATGGGCCAGTTTAAAGAATCATGATTTTGTAAATATAGCTCCTAATTAATAAACGCACTGACATAATGAAATGCAAATATTATTTGTCCTGTAAATAAGAAATACTGTCACAGGACTCTTAAAAGATAGGCACACTCAGCTTTACCAGGTCAAAAACAATAATACTTGGCCATTATTTTCCTTAAGGTAAAATAATATTAGAATATGAAAAACTCTACTCTTTGTTATAGAAATAAAGCCAAACTGGAAATTCAATAAAGCACATTTTTCAGTGGCTATATTTATAAGCTGCATTCTCTTCTACACAATACTAATCATCATTTATAGTCAGTTCCAAAGGGAAATGAATTTGGAATATTCAACTCAGCTGGTCCACTAAACTGCAAGTTAGCAAGTGATCTCCCCAAAGTTGCTTGTCATCCATAGGAAAAGGGAATATACAAGTCACTGTGCTAAGCACTACAAATATTATCTTATTTTATCTTATGTTAGTATTCCCATTTTACAGCTGAGGAAACTGAGGTAAACAGAGGGAATTTTGTTTTGTTTTGTTTATAATTTGGTTTGTGATTTTCTGAGTCACATATCTAGTAAATGTTGGACTGGATTTGAAATCTGGTGTTCCTGACTCCAAGCCTAGTAGTCTATCCATTGGGCAGAGTTATTTCATATTGTAGCATTCTGGAAGAGTGGAAATGGTTAATGAAAAAAAATATATTGGTTCTTTGTTTTCCTAGCTTGTCCTGCTTGAACACAGCCTACTTGCAGAAAACTATATTATTTAAATTTTTAAAAAGAAAAATAAGTATGACTCAGAAAAATAAGGAGAGTATAGATATGTTGTCCAGTACTTTATATGCATATGCTGTATTAGTCAATGCATGTTTTATTTGAGCCAGGGCAACAAAATTCTATTTTCCTTGAAGTAAAAAAATAAGATTATTAAATTGAAGCATCCCATTAAATTATTAAGAATAATTAATAAGTGATTACTATACACTTTAAATTGAAGTATTGAATGAACAGATCCTAATAAATACAAAATTATTTCAAAATTTCTAGCATTTTCAAAGTTCATCGCCCTTTTGTTCTTAAACTTTAGACCAACCTAAATCCATTTGCATATTTTGGGGTCACAATAAAACAGTTATATTCCTGAAAGTATCTAACAGAAATGTTGTCTTATTTTGGAGGAATGATTCACCTTAGTTGAATGCCTGTTAAATCAGCTATAAGTTTCAATCACATGTACGATAGCACTTCAAGAGCAGTACTTCTTATATAAGAGACCTCCCGTGAAAGACAAAAATGCTTATTGAATACATTTGTATAAGCAGGGAAATTATGTGGCACAGTAGATTGAGTTCTGGAGATGAAATCAGGAAGACCTGGCTTTGAATCTAGCCTCAGAAACTTACTAGCTCTGGTCTCATTGCTTGACCAAATCACTTAACCATTTATCTGCCTCTGTTTCCTCATTTATGAAATGAGGATTAAAACATTATCCCCCTCCTAGATTGTTGTGAGGAAAAAGGAATTAATATTTATAATCTTATAAAGTGCTTTGAAAACCTTAAAATACTATATAAAGACTATTATACTTGGGAATCAGTAGCATTGCATAATAAAGAATTGGCATTAAACTCAAGAGGATCTAGGTTTAAATAATTTCTGTAATATATACTAGTCATGTGATCATGAACTTTTTCTAAGTTATAGATGAATGTGGATCTATATTTATAAAAGGATTTTTCACATTGGGAATTTCCCACACTGATAAATTGCACATCTGGATAGCATGTGTACATTTATGTTCACAAGTGTATCTTTGTATATACATATATATGTATGTATATATGTATATGTATACATATATAGGCACATGTGTATATAAATACATGCATGTGTATCTATACAGAATGTCCTAATACTCTCCCTATAGTCCATTAAATTTATATTTTACATATATATATTTATATTTATATATACACACATATATATCAGATACATAGTTATTATTTCCAATTGCTTGATATATTCCTTATCTTCATAAACAGTGTCACTATAGATTATATATATATGCATATTACATATTATACTAAATGTGTACATATTTATCACATATATACTATACATATTTGTAGTATGTGTGATTAAATTATGTGGATATAGGTCCTGGAATGTGAGTAGTTTGTGATAAACTGCAAGGCCTACTACAAGGAAACTAGCCTTTTTCACCATTTCTATAACTATAATGTCAAAAACCTTCAAACATAGAACTAGATGCTAGAAAAGAGGCTTGAAGCACATCATTCTTATTTCTAATTCTTTAGTTTTCTTATCTATAAAATGGATTATATTATTTTAAAGGATCATTTTAGTTCTAGAGCCCTTAGAATCTCCAAAATCTCAATTTTTTCACCTAATAAATAATAACAATAAAACATTTTAAAATCAAATTTACAAACCACAAATTTGTACTAGATTCAGTGTCATTTCTGCTTTCCTCATATCCAAATAGCTTACTCAGACTTTATTAAAAAAAAACTATTAAGCAGAGTTATAATGAATTAATTTTTCTGATGCCTTGTTCACATATCAGATCAGTCTGGAGCCCCTGGAAATTCTAATTGTGCTTTGTTGAATGGAAAAGATGGTACAAAAACAGTAGAAGAAAATGAGGATGATGACAATAAAGTTGCTCCCCATAATTTTAAATTAGCTACTTGTTTCACATGGTTGTTATGGGAAAAAAAGCACTTTGTACACCTTAAAATACTAAATAAACATGTACTATTATGAATAAATACTCTCCTAAAGATTTCTTCCAATGCTTCAACATAGCCTGAAAGGATAGACTTTGGTTCTCTTGTAAAAGTAACTTGCTGAAAAGTAAGGTTTCTTTATGGTTAAATTAGTGCCACATGCTTCTATTAAGTTATAAATAAAACTGTTTCAATGTTTTTTTTTAAAAAAAAAAATTCCAGTTGACAACAAATAGCCTTCTCTGGACAGTGAAGGCTGATGGTATCCATCCAATTTGATCTTTCTGTTTATTACTCCCCACTATGGTTGGTCTCTTAAGAGTCTAGATTTGAGAGAGAAAACAGTGGCAAGGAGGGGGTAAGGATAGTGAACTTGGTGAAAGACTGATAGAAATCTGGTTCTAGAGATCAACTTAGTTGTTTCCATTCCATGGATAAAAACACTGTTGATCTCTGAATTCTTTTTTTTCCCAGTAACCCTATGGAAACAGACTTAATGCATTTCTCTTACAATAAAGGAACAAGACCTATGCATCTTGCTTGATCAATGAGAAGAAGGAATTGTGTACTGGTAAAGATAGAGCCCATTAGTGTTCATTGTTCCTGAATTCAGATAGAAAAGTCCTTATGAGGCTGTTCTAAGAGGCCAAAATGAGCTCATAATCACTTAAGGTAAACTGTCTTTCACTGGTCTACTGGATTTAAAATTACAAAGACTGTCCACATACATAGCAGACCCCTTTATGCCCCTGAATGTTAATCTTAATTTTTTGAGGAGCACAATAAGGAAGAAGGAGCTCTTTTAGCACTGAATTACTTTATGAAATATAGTGGCTAACATTAATATGTTGAACATTTATTGAATAAAGTTTAACAATATTATAATAATAAATGATAAAAAGAAAGCATGGATTCTAACCACTTTGTCCTCCTTTGGGCAAGCATCCAAGGAAGCAGGGTAAAGAGAAAAAAAAAGAAGAAGAGAAAAAGAAAAAAAAAGCATATATTAATACATAGTTTTTTAAGGCAATTATATCAAGTGTCTCTATGAAGCTAAAGCATAAAATTTTTGAAAGCGAAAGCATAATTCCTAAATAAAAAGAGTTCATTATAGAAAAAAGAAAAGATATACATTTCAATTAGGAAAAATCTAAATGAGAAACATTAGCAAAACAAAATAATAAAGACCAGAAATGAGAAATGTTAGTTATCTCAATAATATGATTATAACAGAAAAATTTTTAAGGACTAGCAATCATCAGGATATAATATTGTAAAAATGTTTCCTCAATTAATTATTTCTCCATCATCCATTCAGTTTCAAAGATTTGATAATTTAAACAAACTCTATAATGAAATAAGGTAGACAGGCTTAAACATAAGAATAAATATGTAAATTTGTTTTCCTGTTCTTAATCGTCTTCCCTTCCTGACCCTCTCCGCCCCCAAAAAAATCAAAACATAATTTTCCTAGTTAGGCAAACCTCTTGAGTCTCAGAACCTCTCTGAAGAGCAAATCTTTCTTTTACTATACTTCCTTTATGCTTCTCCTTTTTTGGGGGGAGGGGAGGAAATCTAAGGTGTCCTTAATAGCTTTCATAATTAATGGCTAATCCCATTGTTGTGGGTTTGCTTTTGTCCCACATTAGATAACCATTGTAGTGCTTTTATGGTTTCATCTATAAGGATTTCATCTTAAAATAACTTATTTGATGTTGCTCAAGATGATCTAGTTACTACTGGGAAGGATTTTAGTCCCTTGTTCTTATCTCTCAGATAAAATATGCCATTTACCATAACACCAGGGCACAACAATGAAAAGTTCGTTTTTGTCTTATCTATGTTGTTTAAAAAAATCAATATTACATAAAACCTTTATGTTATTTTTAGTGCAACACTCATAACTAACAAGATAATATAAGAGATTCTCTAAAAAGAACATTGCCTTTAAAAAAAGACAAAAAATCCCATAGGAATGTTATCATCTTGATAGTTTAGATCTTATATTAAATATGTATTTCTATGCCAGAGTAGTCTTTTTCCCTTTGTGACTAATTTTGTGGGTACCACATGCAGGGCATAAAATATAGCACACCACTAAAACTGTATTCAAAATCTAAAGACAATTTTTGGGAATTCTTGCCCAAGATATTTCCATTAGTGGTATTACTTAATATAAGTATTTCAGAGAATTATGTTCACAATTGCATGGGCATGAAAATGAAACATCTATTAGAACAGATAGCGAACTTGAGTCCCATCATGAAGAGAAGAAAAAGTACAAAACTGTAGCCCAATCATAATAGCAACAAGGAGACAGATTTTATTCATTATTATTATACATTCTTATATCTAGAAATAACTAGTTTAAGTTCATACAAACTTAAGACATTATTCTTGTCTCTTTAACAGGATGATAAAAGCTAAGCTCCTCTCATCCATATTATCTTATATAAAACTCACTCTCTTTATATGTATATGTGTGTGTGTAATTTATAAATTACATTTTAAAATTAAAAGAACTTAGATAATTATGTTTATATCCTGGTTTCAGATAATGAAAATTAGAAAAATGTCCATTTTTAAGGCATTAAAATAATTGAAAATGAAATTTAACATTTTATTACCAAACTGGTCATGAAAATTTACAACTCATTAATATTAAGACTGTCAATCTTTTTTGGAGAAAAATGAGTTCTGTCAAAAAGCAGAGCCAAAACTAAGGTGAGATCATTGGAACTTTTCACCAGGATATTAAAATTTAGAGGGCATTAGCACCTACAATGCAGCACCATAGGAAAGTTGACCTTAGGTTCTCATTGAAAAATGCTTAGGAAAAATTAGAAGCTATTATATGATATTTTGCCTAATCTCAGAGACGTCTCATTCCAAATGAGTTCTCCTCTCTGACAGTGAAGCCTCATTGATCTTAAAGTCTTTATCTCCCTGTTTTCCATACCCATCTAATTGAATTAACTTTAAGGGTTAACATAAAGGTAGGTTTAATGTTGTTTGCCCCTTAGGTCTATTTTTTTTAATTTCCTTGATGTGTGTTTGTTTTTTTTTTTTAAAGTGCTACTTAAGTCTTGGTCTATAAGATAGGTCTAAAATATAGTATGAGAAACTAACATACTGATAATCTCACATACCTTCATTTTTCATAAGATTACTGGCATTTTAAAATAGATATATTGAAGGAAAACAAACAACAAGGCAAGAGAAATACTTTCAAAATATGTTTATCTCTTTTTTTAATATACATTTATTTCCAGGCTTAGAAACCTTAATGGCTTTGTTTTCATCAAATTTTTTTATTTGTATTCTTTCCACACTTACATTGTTTGATCGCAGAGAAACTCGGCCTCCACATCTTGCACAGAACTTGGTCCGGCAGTAAGAACATAAATGGCCACAGCCATCAGCAAACTTTGTTTTCAAACAAATGCCACAAGTTGGGGCATCATCTTTGTGCTCTCCTTGGTAACGCCGGGCTTCTTCCCCAATTTTCCTCACTTGTTCTTTATAACTTTCAAATTGCTGATGCAATCTCCTGGGCAAAACCAAAAACATAAACAAAGTAGAAGAAAACTAAGTATATCATAAAAGATGGAAAAGCAACTCTTCCCAAAGTAAGACAATGAACATGTGATGATAACAGAAGATATGTTATAGTGTTCATTTACTTGGACATCTTACTCTATTGATAAAGCAATTACTCTAATAAGAGATTCATTCTACCCTGATCATTATCCCATAATCTGTATTACCTGTTGCTCCACTCTCTGGACCCCCCTGGGAAACTAAATCCTTTCACCTCTGAAAATCTGGTTCTGTATTGTACTTATTAGGGAGCATGTCACATGAACCACTATACTTAGTTCATCATGCTTCACATTCCAGACTATCTATCTTTCTATCTATCTATCTATCTATCTAACTATCTATCTATCTATCTATCTATCTATCTATCTATCTATCTATCTATCTAACTATCTATCTATCTATCCTGCCATCATTCTTTATTGTTTATTCCTAGTCTCTAACCCCTTTCTCTTGCCAGTTCAATAAAAAAAATTGGCATTGCTACTAGGAAAGGTTTGGCAATCAACTCCCTATGATTCTACTCATCATCTCTATAACTTTGCAAATCAAAACACATTTCTTGAAATATCATCTCTAAAATGTGTTTTATACCTCCTCCCTAAAAGGGAGCTTCTCTTGCTTTGTGTTTTATTTCTATCACTTAACAATGAATGCTTTTGTATTTATTAATTCATTCATAGGACTTTAAAGTTGGGAAACTTTTGAAATTAATACAACTGTTTCAAATATTTTGGTTTTATTCCCCTCAAAATTGAGGAACACTTTACACTCTTAAAATAATTGAAAAGACCAGAGAACATTTACTTATACATGATCTATCTATTTATATTTACCATATTAGAAAATAAAATGGATATTTTCTCAAAATAATTATTTATTAATTAATCTAAAATAAAAATAATACAATAATAAAATATTATATGTTAACATAAATGGCATTTTATGGGAAAATATTTTTCCAAAAAAGCCAAAAGAATAATATTATATTAAATATTTTTGCAAATCTTTTTAATATTTAAAGATAACAGCTTTACTCTCATATCTGCTTCTGCATGCTGTCTCTTGAAATTTTTTGTTGTTGTTTAAAATATATTTGGCTTCACACAGAGAGGTAATTGAAAAAGAAAGGAGTATTTTTAAAAGGTAAATAGCATCTTAGTAGCAGCAACAGCAGTGGTAGTGATAGTAATAGCAGTGATAGTTGTAGTAGCAGTAGTGTGGCAGTGACAGTCTTGTGGTGGTAGTAGTAGCGATAGTAGTAGCAGCAGCAGCAGCTAGCATTTATTAACACCTATTATGTTTCAGGCCCATACTAAGTCCTTTATTATATATATATATAAATAGTATTATATATTATATTGTATTATATATGTATTGTATATGTATATATATGTATTGCATTACATATATATACATATATATATATATATATATAAATAATACAGCTGAGGAATTACAATTGAGGAAACTCAGATAAAGATGTTGAATGACTTGCTCAGGGTCACACAACAAATAAGTGTTTGATTTAGACTTGAACTTGGTCTTCTCAGGTAATTGAATTCAGATATTTCAAGCTCCTCAGTTCTCTGTCCACTATGCCACTTATCCACCTATATTATTTTGAAAATATTTAATTAGTTTTATTATGAAAAGCGTTTTGATCTTGCATACCCCCTGAAATAAACTCCATAAATGGACTAGAGCTGGAGAACCACTGACTTAGTCCAACTCCTTCATTTTACAAAGAAGGAAACTAAAGTAAGGAGGTGGTGAAATGAATTATATGCCATTATCTAATCTCTTTCTTCATTTTCTTGCTTCCATATATTGAAAAATATCCTACATACTTGTAACAAAATCTAACATCAAAAGTTTTGTAATCCTTCCTTTTCTCCAAGATACTGTCCAGCTTCTCCATCAGGCCTTTCCCAGTTTTTACAGTTAGAAATTTTGCCTCCCTTCTTCAATGTTTTACAACACTCAAACTTTTCCAATGTACCTATACAATTCTTATTTATGATATCAAATATCATTCAATCAAAATGGAGGGAACTTTAGAAATCATCTAATTCAGATCTTCATTTTGCAATTACTTTCCAAGGACACAAATTGTCAGAACTAGTATTAAATTTGGATGTGCTGATTCTAGAAATTGTGCTCTTTTTATTTTACTTTATTACCCCTATTATATAGTAAAATCATCAAAGTCAGGATTTTTTTTTCAGTCTTGCTAGCTCAAGCATCTAGCGCAATGTATCATCAGGAACACAATAGATACTTATGGGATTGAATGGAATTAAATGACTTGTCCAAAGTGACACAGCAAAGTAAGAGAACTAAGATGAGAATGCAGATTGCTTCACTTTCTATCTAAGGTAACTTCTCACTAAACGAAGTACTTCATTTTCAGTATTTATCAGGATAATGCTCAGGGAGCGATTCAATAAATGTTATTTATAAGCAAATTTTATTTATTAATTGTATATTTCATTATGTATAAATGGCTAGACTCTATGAACTATGGTTGTCTTATTTTGGAATATCTCATTATTTACTTTGAAGGGTTGTTGTAATGCCCTCTGTATATGATAACATATGAATAATTCTCACTATTTAATGGGTAATTATTACAAATGATATAAGCAATACAAAATTAATTTTCTGCATAAAAATGAAAGACCAGTGACCTACTTTTACACATCTATCATGTTTCAGTTTTTCCCCAAATGAATTTTGCAGCAAACAGAATTTTCTTGTTGTTTAACATTATACTCTCCTCTCACTGGACCCAGATGAATGATTCGATAGTTATCTAATGACAAACTGAAGGAATTCCCCTCCTTGGTGACAGCCTGGAAATACCCCAACAAGTGAAACCCATGGGAAATGCCTGGCTGCTTGTCATAGATTTGTTTACCACAGTGCATCTGGGTAAGCTTTCTGGGATTAGTGTATTCCCTAGATTTTAGAATGCAACCAACAAATTTTCGACTTTGAAATATGTATCACTGTCAAAGTAGGAAGATGCTTTTCTATTCAGAAAAACTATGGAGATATCTTAATTCACTCAAACAGAATCAAGTAAATTCAATATAAAAATTGCATAGTTTGAAGAAATGGGGATTTATTTTATCTTCTTTTGATAGAAACCAACTCATGAACAAGAAATGAAAGAAAGAAAAAAAAATTAGATTTTCCCTCTCCTATACTGGAAATCAGATTTTCCACTTCTCCACATTCATCAAAAATAAGAATTAGATAATAAACATTCATTCATACATGAAACACATTTCACACACTAGGGATAGTATCAGTGAGAGTAGGAGTAGGAGCAGGAGTAGGAGCAGCAATTGAACTTCACCAAAAAAAGTAGTTAAAGGTATGAAATAAAATTATATCTTACAATTAGCTCACCAATTTTAGATTCATTAATGCATAGGGAAGGTGGAAATCCTATCTTCGTGTTATAGAAAAATTACTCATTACATTAAATTGAATCATATTTACTTGGAAAATATAGTTTTGAACTTATTACAATAGCAATAGGTACAAATAACTTCCCAAATAAAGCAACTAAAAATTAGTCTTTAATTTCTCAGGTTTTATTACAGATGAAAGAAGGATAAAAATGAAGAATCGCATCACTCAAAGATATTGAAATGAAACCCAAAGAAAGAGAAGTAAATATGTATTTTAAAAACTAAGACCACTGAAATTTAAAAAAAATAAAAAAGATGTACAAAAAAAATTGTGAAAAGATAAAAGTTCTTACATTTTAGTCTTTATGATAATGTGATGTTAAGTGGTAGTATGTTATAAGATGTAGCTTGGTGAAAAGGAAATACTATTAAATAGCAAACCAGGACATATATTTTAGAGCCCCAGCTTTGCTACTTATTTCCTGGGGCAGTCAGTCAATAAGCATTTGTTAATGGTCATCCACATACACAGAAAGGTTTAACTGGCTGAATGAGGATTAACAAACCCACGCCATCCGAATCCAAACTTGGCACTTATTTCACCATATCAAGGTGACTTAAAATCTTTATTCATGCAACATAAGTGCTATAGGAGCCAAATGAATATTAACAGAGATATTTCAAGATTCTGTCCTTAGATCAGTCAAAGCCATTGAGCTATTCTAGGATGTTAATAGTGAGACTATAGTATTAGAGTTAACTTTTTGCCTTTAGTGTTCTAATGCTTTAATCTATAACAGAATATGCTATTGCTTTCTTATGAATAATAAATGCAAAATGCATATTGTATCATTCTGTATTACAGTAAATGTGTAATTTTGAAATGAATTATATTTGAACATTGTGTTCATAGAATTTATAATTCCCTATTATTGATTAAGAACCTTGGCAAAATATATAATTGCTGCTTTCAATCTCAAATAATATTTACTATTGAATATACTAATACATTTTATATAAAAAAGAGTTATAAAACATTCAGTGAGTAAGAAGAAAAGGGATTCATATTGAAACAAAAGTTTCAGGCTGTATCTGAATTGCTGGATTGTGTGTGTATGTGTGTGGTGTGTGTGTGTGTGTGCTAAATAGGTTCATTGTGCAATCATTATTATGTTGTTTTAACATTTTATTGTGGCCAATACACAAAAACTTAATGCTAGACCTGGGACTACATGCTGCATGTACATTAATGTGTGTATATTTCCTTCCAAATGCATATAAAGCTGTACAACACCCCTTAAATAACTCTCTCTATGTACCAAAGATATCCAAAGCCTGGATTTCAAATAAAAAGCTGGTAATGAATAGTTCATGAAAAATTTAAAAAGTGTTAAGAAACTTCTATGATTGATATTATGGAGTACCATCGTACCTGTTTATTGCAATAAGTGCGCAATAAATATTTGTGGTAGGGAAAGCTTTCTTTTGATTTGGCATGTTTATGTTATAATATTACAACATTCCATTTCTTTCACATAAAAAAATGACAGGAAAAAAGAAGGGAGAGAAGAGAAAGTTAAGGAGGGAGGGAGGGAAAAGTAACGGAAAGAGAAAGGAAGAAATTCTACTAATACTTAAGAACTAATTGTATGCAAGATCCCAAGTTACTTTGAGCATGAGACCTTTAAAGAACTGAAGGGAAAGAGAGAGAGTGGCTTGAAGAAGAGACAGTGGTACCTGAAGTTTGTTTTGAAGAAAGAAAAGAATTCAGAGTCAGAGATAGGAATCATATGCAATTCAGGCATGGCTATTAATTTTTTTATTAATACTTTTTATTTGCAAAACATATGTATGGGTAATTCCTTAACATTAACCCTTACAGAGTGATACTATAAGTAAATTAGAGGAATGTAATATAGTTTACCTCTCAGACCTTTGGAGATGGAATAAATTTATGTCCAAAGAAGAACTGGAACTCTTAATTGAAAACCAGATAGATAACTTTGACTATATTAAGTTAAAAAGTTTTTGTACAAACAAAATCAATGCAGACAAGATTAGGAGGGAAGTAATAAATTGGGAAATCATCTTTACATTCAAGGGTTCTGATAAAGGTCTCATCTCTAAAATATATAGAGAATTGTTTCATATTTATAAAAATTCAAGCCATTCTCCAATCAATAAATGGTCAAAGGATACGAACAGACAATTTTCAGAGGATGAAATTAAAACTATTTATAGTCATATGAAAAGGTGCTCCAAATCACTGTTGATCAGAGAAATGCAAATCAAGACAACCCTGAGGTACCATCTCACACCTGTCAGATTGGCTAAAATGACAGGAAAAGTTAATGATGAATGTTGGAGGGGTTGTGGGAGGGCTGGGACACTGATGCATTGTTGGTGGAGCTGTGAACGGATACAGCCATTCTGGAGAACAATTTGGAGCTATGCTCAAAAAGTTATCAAACTGTGCATACCCTTTGACCCAGCAGCATTTCTATTGGGCTTATATCCCAAAGAAATCATAAAGAAAGGAAAAGGCCCCACATGTACAAGAATGTTTGTGGCAGCCCTTTTTGTAGTGGCTAGAAACTGGAAATTGAATAGATGCCCTTCAATTGGAGAATGGCTGAATAAATTATGGTATATGAATATTATGGAATATTATTGTTCTGTAAGAAATGACCAGCAAGATGATTTCAGAGAGGCCTGGAGAGACTTACATGAACTGATGCTGAGTGAAATGAGCAGAACCAGGAGATCATTATACACGGCAACAACAGTACTATATGACAATTAATTATGATGGACATGGCTCTCTTCAACAATGATATGTTTCAAACCACCTCCAATTGTTCACTGAAGAAAGCCATATACACCCAGAGAGAGAGATGCGAAATGTGGACCACAACATAACATTCTCATACTCCTTGATTGATGTTTGCTTACATTGTGTTTCCTTTATCTGATATATCGTTTGTGTAGATAAGATTTTTCTTGCACAACAATGATAAGTTTGGAAATATGTATACATATATTCGATTTGCCAATATTTTAACATAATTAACATGTAGTGGATATCCTGCCATCTAGGGAAGGGGTGGGGAAGTTGGGGGGAAAAATTTGTAACGGAAAGCTATGTAAGGGTTATTGTTGAAGAATTACCCACACATATGTTATGCAAATAAAATAAAATTAAAAAAAAAACATTAACCCTTACAAAGCTTTCTGTTACAAATTTTCCCCCCAACTCCCCACCCCTCCTCTAGATGGCAGGATATCCACTACATGATAATTATGTTAGAATACTTAAGAAATAGAATATATGTATAGTTATTGCCACACATCATTTTTTGTGCAGGAGAAATCGTATCTACAAGAAAGAATAATCCGATAAAGGAAATACAATGCAAGCAAACCTCAATAGAGAACATGAAAATGTTATGTTGTGGTCCACATTTCACATCCCTCTCTCTGGGTGTTTATGGGTCTCTTCACCGAACAATTGGAACTGGTTTGAAGCATTTCGTTGTTGAACAGAGTCATGTCCATTAGAACTGATCATCATATAGTATTGTTGTTGCTGTGAATAATGATCTCCTGGTTCTGCTCACTTCACTGAGCATCAGTTCATGCAAGTCTCTCCAGGCCTCTCTGAAATCGTCCTGCTGGTCATTTCTTACAGAGCAATAATATTCCATAACATTCATATACCATAATTTATTCAGCCACTCTCCAGTTGATGGGCATCCTTTCAGTTTCCAGTTTCTAGCCACTACAAAAAGAGATGCCACAAACATTCTTGCACATGTGGATCCCTTTCCTTCTTTTATGATTTCTTTGGGATATAAGCCCAATAGAAACACTGCTGGGTCAAAGGGTATGCACAGTTTGATAACTTTTTGAGCATAGCTCCAAATTGCTCTCCAGAATGGTTGGATCCGTTCACAGTTCCACCAACAATGAATCATTGTCCCAGTCTTCCCACATCCCCTCCAACACCTGTCATTATCCTTTCCTGTCATTTTAGCCAATCTGACAGGTGTGTAGTGGTACCTCAGAGTTGTCTTAATTTGCATTTCTCTGATCAATAGTGATTTCGAGCACCTTTTCACATGATTATAAATAGTTTTAATTTCATCATCTGAAAATTGTCTGTTCATATCCTTTGACCATTTATCAATTGGAGAATGGCTTGAATTCTTATAAATATGAGACAATTCTCTATATATCTTAGAGATGAGACCTTTTTCAGAACCCTTAAATGTAAAGATAGGCATAGCTATTAAATTGTGCAAATTCATCCATGTCAAAAGTAATCTGTCAAGATAAGGAGCAGCTAACTCCACTTTCATTGAAACATGGGTTTCATGAGGAGAATAATGGGAAATAAGGCTAGAAATGTAAATTAGACCAAATTGTGAGAGGACCTTAGCCGCTATTGTGATGCATTTATATTTATCATAGAGGCAAAAGGTAGCCCAATAAGAATTTGGGAGCAATAGAGATTATTATATATAGGCCAGGTCCTTAGGAAGTTTAACTTGGCCTGAACAGAGAATGTTATCCTACCATATATATCTAACAGAGAAAGAAGTGGAACAGAA
Source organism: Myrmecobius fasciatus (assembly GCA_023553655.1). Classification (NCBI taxonomy): domain Eukaryota; kingdom Metazoa; phylum Chordata; class Mammalia; order Dasyuromorphia; family Myrmecobiidae; genus Myrmecobius; species Myrmecobius fasciatus. The sequence goes on from JAJPUD010001339.1 coordinate 190,327, forward strand.
AGTAGGAAAACTTTAAAATTTTTTTTTTAAATAACAAGCCTTTTGAACTTACTCTCATTCACTTGCATCACTAGAACCAGAATTTTGGAAATGCTATAGATCTTCTGATCCATATCTCTGAAAATTGTGAAAAAGCAGTCCTTGAAATAAATGGTTTAAGCAGGAATGACAATTAAGAGCTAGGAATTGTTTATAGTTAAAGGGGACTTTCTAACTCTATGAAAATATAGGCTTGGCCCAGAGACATTGATTCTGATTTGAGTGAAATGCTCTTAGACATTAACTAACTGCCTAGCTATTTTAGGTTTAAAAGAATTTGGTCCCTGAAGATTAAGACCATGAGAGCTGTCATCTCTCTCCTTGTGGAAAGAAATTCACTTTCCCCTAATACAAAATTAAGTGTTTTTTTTTTTTTTTAACTGCCCTGCCTTGCTAAAAAGGACTTAAATTTAGCATCCAGGTTTGTAAGCTAAAAGAAGGATGATGATTGTATTCTTTTTTCCTCATAGATAAAAATGTTAAATCAATAAGCATTGACAATACTGGCCTACAATACTATGGGGTTAAAGGAGTTGTCTAATGTCATAGCTATTTTTAAAAGATAGGACTTTAACCCAGGTCTTCTTGGTTTCAAGGCTAAGTCTCTATCCATTTCACCATACTGCCTTTTTACATACTAAAATTAATTTAAATATAAATAGTTACTAAGAAAGTATTTTTGAACTTTTGGGGGTTCATTTTTATCTATATTACAATTTAATTAGTGTAGAAGATCCTCCAATCCAGAAAAATCTATGACTCATGAATAATTTCAAGTCTTATTGAATTGTGTGTGGATTGTGTGTGTGTATATATATATATATATATATATACATGAATTCAATAACTTTCCCATAACCACTAAGTTAATTTTTGTCAGAGGCAGAAATTAAAACAATATCCTCTGTTATATTTTACTTTTTGTAACTATTTGTTGTTGGGTAGATAGATCCTGTTATATCACTGATAGGAAGAATGTCCTCTAACCAATGTACCTAATAATGATAATAACATTTGTCTAGAACATTGTTTGCAATGCATTTTATAAATATTATCTCAGATCTATGGAGAAGGAAAGAATTTATGATCAAAGGAGGCTTAGAGAACATTATAAAATGCAAAATGGATAAATTTTAAAAGTTTTTGCACAAACAAAATCAATACAACCAAGATTAGAAGGAAAACAGAAAGATGGGAAACAGTTCTTAACAAGTGATTCTGATAAAAGCCTCATTCTCAGATATATAGACAACAAATTTATAAGAATATAAGCCATGAAAAAAACTAAAAATTTGCTTCAATGGTGTTTATCCAAAGCACATATTCATTAGAAATCATAAGCAGTTGAGGCAGGTTTGAAGGCTAGGAAGAACCCTTGTCTTCTCAATGATCTCTCTTTACCATCCTGGCATGTCACTGTCATCCCATTGTACTTGGTCTTGAATTATTATCACTGGCATTATGTGTCTGAACTAGACCACAAAAATTAGAATACCATCTTTAAAAATCCCCTTCTAAAATTTACCTTAAAAAGGAAGGAAGATCCCACTAAAATAGGTTAGTTTATTCAATTGGCAAGCAACTTAACATTTAGTCTAGAGCTTGTCACAAAGAGCCTATGAAATATAGAGGTACAGAATGGGGGAGGAGATATCCCAAGCTAGGTAGGGAAATCTTTAAGGAGAAATCACTCTGGAAAGAGTTGGCACAGAATAGGAGAAGCATGACATTAATGAGGAAAGGCTGAAAGAAAAGAAAAATATCCTGGACTTGTCATAATCATTATCTTTGCATGTCAATATCTTGCCTCCCTAAACAGACTGTGAGCCTCTTGAAGGTATGGCAATTATACCTATATGAATCTGTCAGTCAGTCAGTGATTACTTATAAAGTGACCATTTATGTTCTGTAGTCATTTTTCAGTTAATCGCAACTTTTCATGAATCCATTTGGGATTTTGTTGGCAAAAATACTGGAATTGCCATTTCCTCCTCCAGCTCATTTTTACAGATGAGAAAACTAAGGTAAACAGAATTAAATGATTTTCCCTGGGTCATATAGCTAGTAAATGTCCAAGGCCAGATTTGAACTCTTCTTTAGGCCCAACTTTTTATGCACTGTACCATTTAGCTTTATGCTCATTTTGATTTTATGAGCAAATTTATGACCACTTAAGAAGAATCTGTCAGGCACTGCTAAGTTTTGGGAATATAAATAAAGAAAAAAAAGCACCATTATCTCCTTATTTAAAGAGCTCACATTCTAAAAGGTTATATAATGTGTTGAAAAATACATGTGCAAGAAAAATATATATGGAGGAGATAGAAGACTTCCATGGGACAGTTGAGGAGAGAAATCAGAAAAGGTGCAGAAGATGGTATTTTAACTGACACTTAATGGAATCCAGGGAAGCCATGAGGCAAAGATGAGGAAGAAGCATTCTGTAAGCAATTACATCCCATAAAAAATTGAGTGCTTTTGGGAGGGGAAATGGGATGTTGTGTGGTTGAAGAACTGCAAAAAGCCCAGGATAGTTGAATTCTTATATAAATGGAGGAGAATAAAGTATAGGAAGAGTGGAAGAGTAAGAAATAGTCGTTATCAAATATTTTAAAAACCCAATCAAGGATGTGATATTTGATCCTATAGGTATTAGGGTAACATTGGAGTTAACTGAGTAGATGGTCACACAGGAAATGTTTTAAGGAAAATCCCTTTTTTTCTAAAGTTAGGGGCAAAAGCAGTGGCCAGAATTAATCTATAGTATGCAATGAAATTCCAGGTAAGGGAGGCCAGTTTCAGCAAATATCCTGAATGACTGTTCTGGGACAGGAGGCTAGATTGAAAGTTTGGTTAGCTGAGAAGACCCCCGCCAACAAATCAGAACAAAGCAATAGGTTTCAGTATAAAAGACAAGACTAAGGAATTTATATTGAGGATTGAAACTTAGGCAACTCCACAAATCCTCTGTGAAGGAAATATGAAAACATAAAGAGATGTTTTCCCAGGACAAGTAGAGTAGAAGACAAAGGCAGATCACAACATGAAATAGAATATAGTAAGAAATGGCACACTTAAAAGTTTGGAGTTAGGGTCAATGGCAGGTAGATAGTGTAATGGGCCGGGAGATAGAAGGCCTGAGTTCAAATTTGGCTTATACACCTGTGTGTACCTGGGTAAGTCATTTAACCCTGTTAATCTGTTTTATCATCTGTAAAATAAGCTGGAGAAGGAAGTAGCAAATCACTCTAGTATCTTTGACAAAAAAAGCTCAAATTATGTCACAAAGAGTCAGACACAATTGAAACAATTGAACAACAACAAAAAAGATTTTGGACTGTGTGTGACAACCCTCATAAAGCTTTTATTACCACTGGCAATTCCCCTTTCCTATAGGGGATAAATTTTAGACTCCAGTCTCTTGCAGGCTGATGAGAAGTATATAAAAAAGAGAAAACATTGTTAGTAGAGTTCACTGGAGGGTGAAGTTACTTCTGTGATGATCGAAGAATGTTAGGGAAGGCTTCACAGAAAAGGTGGACTTGATTTTGACTAATGGGCAGCATTTCAGTTGGCACAGAGTTGAAGTGTAGAATTTCAACAAGCAAAGATCATATCAATGGAGGAAGGGAAAAAGGGAAGCTATTCCAGGCAGTGAGTAGTGTAAACAATGGCAGGAAAACATAAGACTTGTTCCAGGGAAGCAGCAAATTCTTTAAGTATTAAGATTATTTGAAGCAGACAGAATATGGAGATGACTAGAGCAGAGGCATCCAACACACAGTGCCTGATGCAAGTGGCCTTTCTACTTCCCTAAATGTAGGAAATATTTAACAAAATAAAAAAAAATACAGTATAATTGTATAACATTACAATTAAAAATTGTCAATCTATTGTCCTCAGGGATCTTTATCTTTGGTTTACTGGCCCCATTTTTGTTTGATTTTGAGGCTCCTGGACTAGAGCAGAGCTTTTTAAACTTTTTTTCCAATCACAACCTCTTTTTGCCCAAGAAATTTTTACATGACTCCTAATATATAGGTATATAAAATAGATATACAAATCAAATATTATTGATAATAAATCATAATTCCATTACTCCCATATTCAGTTACAAGAATCAATATGACGAACTGGGTCATAAATCCCAGGTCAAGAAAGTGGAGACTAGAGGATGGAAGTAAATACATAGCCTGGAAGCAGAATTTGGAGCTGGATCATGGAGAAACCAATAAATACAAATTCTTTATAGATAAGAATTCTTTTTTGTTGTTGTTGTTTAGTTTTCTAAATTCAATGAACATTTACTGACCATTACGTGGCAGATACTGTGTAAGGCACTGGGGATAGAGAGTAAAAAAATCATGTCATTGCTGCTCAGCAGGAGCTAGTGATGGTGGTGATTTTGGTATCCCTGGAGATTATCACAGTGCCTGCTGCATGTTAGGAAGTTAATAATTCTTGTTGACCTGATTTAAGGATTTGACTAAAAGGAAGCCAGGGATTACAAGAGGTCAATTTGAAGAGAGAGAATTTCAGGTACATAGGAAATTGTCCAAAGATGAAAAGAGAGAGACAGAAAGAGAGAGAGAGAAAGAGAGAGAGAAAGAGAGAGAGAGAGAGAGAGAGAGAGAGAGAGAGAGAGAGAGAGAAAGAGAGAGATGGAATGTTATATAAGTAGAAACAATAAAAGGTAATTTGGGCATGAATAATGCTAAAAGAAGAATGAGAGTTTAGTCTTGAAAGGTGAGTTGGAGCCAAATTATGAAGTTTAAATGTTTTGTGAGATGGATAAATAAGGTTACTAAACAGGTGAATGCTCTAAGCTTTGTTTCCACCTCCCTCTATGTAGCACACATAAAAGGAGACTCTTCAATAATTGCTGAATGAATGAAACCACCTATCATTTTGGGCCATCTGTGGGAATGAGATTTGTTCAACACATCCTTTGTGATGAGATTTTACCCATATCCTTTTAAAAAGGAATTGCTAAACAAATTAACAGTACATACAAGAGAAATTTGAGTCTACTTAAGAAGGAAAGCCTTCCATAAGCAGAATTAGTATCCAAACAGTGGAGGTGACTATATGCTTAAATAAATACAAGATTTAAAACCATCTTCCGTCACTCTTTCCATCAAACTTGTATATATCCAAAAGTAATAAATATAGTTTAATTACTAACCATATTCATCATTTAAGTCTTATTCCCTTTCCCTTCAATTAGTCTGGATTTTTCTTTTTTTGCTTGTTTATTACTTTGTTTTGGATGTTTATGGTCAATAATAAATTAGCACCTGCGTATTGATGGCTCAAGGAATCAACAACAAAGGAAATGACCAAAGATAGAGGGAACAAGGAAGTAAAGATAGGGGGAATTATCTGAATAATCAAGAGGAGGGGCAGAGAGGAGAAATAGAGGATAGAAATGAGGAAGAAAGAGGTTCAAGAGTGTCAAACAAGGTAGAGAAGGAGATAAAAAAGGGAAAAGAGGCAAGAAGAGAAAAGCATTGTGATTGTCAAACTGCCTTCTTTTGAATTAGGTTAAACTTCTGAAAATAAGAGCAAAGAATAAAATTAATATAGAGTGGAAAGGAGGGAATGGCAAGGGTTGGGACACAGGTGTTGGGTAATGGAAAGAATATTATAAACAATGCCTTCATTTTCCAGATAACCTTCCTTGGAATTTGGGGAGGAAGGCTATGTGATTTAACTAAAGATACAAGATAGCATGGAAGGGGCAACATCCACCTTTAAAATGGGTGCAACAGCTCACATCTCCACAACAAAAACATCCTATTTTGGGATTGACTTGAGACTTACAAAGCAGGAGGTGAAAGGAAGGAAGGGCTACAACAACATTTCATCAGGTATAAGGTCAGCTCCTTGAAGGCAAGGACTACCTTTGGCTTTTTGTATCTCCAGCTCCTGGAACATAGCCGGTATTTAATAAATGCTTATAAACTGACTGACTAGTCATCAGACCATAATAGGAAATGAGATTTTATGTTGGTCTTGCCAGAAGCTGTTCCCAGAACAAGGCACATTATACCAGGTTCTCATCAGGACTCCTTTCTCCAACTACAGATGGACTCGAGGCATCAGTGAAGCCTCAAAATCAATATAGCTTTAAGTATTTTATAAAGAAGGCTAGAGACTTACTCAAGGATTTCTGATTGGTTATTATACCTGTGGGGTGTGTGTGTGTGTGTGTGTGTGTGTGTGTGTGTGTGTGTGTGTTTATATGCATGCATGTCAATAAACAAAGAAATGTTTGCTAAATAGAAATAAAACACGGTTCCCTCCTGGTCAGAGAGGGGATCTACTGAAAAGAATGTTGCACACATAGTCAGCAATGATCTCGGCTCTGGATTATTTAACTGTTTTTCTTTGTTAAAAGGATGGATGCAATTCCTGGAAAGGAAAAAGGAAGTGGAACATTTCCAGAAATTATTTGGTATGAAAAACTAAAGACATCAATAAAATTTATTTTAAAAAACAAAAACCACAAAAAGTAGTTCCAGTTCTGCCTCTGAAACATATTAGCTGTGTGATACCAGACAAGTCACTTAATATCATCATTATCCTAAGAAATTATATACAAACACTCTTATTTTTAAAAGTCAGCATTGAAAAATACTATTTTCTTCATTCTAATCTATTCTGGGCATATAATAGAATTTGAAACGTACTTTCTAATACTATTTTAAAATTTTATATATATATATATATATATATCAGATTTAAGAGCATGTGGTCTTACTTGGATATGTGTTCATACTTTTGAAAGCATTTTATATGAATCATGATAGCCAATGCTTTGAACAGCTTACATAGAAATAAAAGAGATAACAGAGTATGTAATTCATTGAGGAAAAATTTGCTGTGATTTATTGAGTAATAATGCTTGCAGGCTACAATTTAGAAGATCAAATAACAATTTATCAATTTCTGCCTGAAAACACTGCCTTCAGCTGAAAGGGCTATTTTTTAAACATCTCTTCAAGTGTCCAGCAGATGGCACTGAAGATTTCATTTTTTACACTAAATTCTCACACAGTTATTTAAATTATGAAATGTTTTTCTTTGAAGTATCTAATGTGTTGTAATAAAATTAGTACATTCACCAGGGGGTATAACCTATTACGATAAAATGCATTTTTAGAGATGGCTGAAAAAAGAACAGAAAGAAAATTGATAAAATATTGTTTGAAATTATTGTGCTTTTGTGGAGGACCCTTATTCCACATGCTTACTTTTATTATAGATCAAGTATTTTTTTTTGCTTTTTCCTCATGGTGCACTTCATTTAGCTTTTTAAAAAATGTTTTAGTGCATCTGATATAATCAGCACCCCACTGTTATCTGAAAGCTGTCTGGGAGATGACATTTAGGAGGAAATGAGAGTAAAATTGAAGATTAGCTCTTTATGTTGTATATTTTGTTACTTTGGCCAAATTTCTCATTAGTAAACCCATTTTCAAGAAGCCTCTTTCAAACTAAATCATAGGGTAAATAGAACTGTGCCAAAGCGGGTAGGATGAGCTTCCACCCTGAATGGTAACATTTCCCCTTATTTCTCCTCTCTATAGTCCTGGCCTATACAGTTTTTTGACTTGAGATCTTTTGGAGGTTCAGACAAAATTGCTTCTGTGAAACTCTAAGGAAATGGGATATACCTAGAAACATGGTGTAACCAGTTGTGTGTGGGACACTTGTCTGCTGCATTGTACCCATCCCTAATATTCTTCCTATCCTGTTGATTTTTTTCCTGTCCTGGAGAACTCAGAATTCACATCCTTTAGTCTTTTCTCTGTACCTACATCTTCCATCTCAAATGAATTAGTCCCAAGGGTAATTTTGATCATTCACAGCTTTGTTTCTTAAGATGCTTAAGATCCAAGTTGCACATATTTAATTGTTTGGCCAGTGCAACACCCCCAGAAATGGCATGGATGCACATGGAGGAATACCTTTTAATTGTAGTAGGTACATTTGACTTCACTAGCAGCTATCTATCAGAGAACTTAAAAATTCTTTCATTAATGTACTTGTCAATAATAGTGCCAGAAGTATTTCCTCCCTTTTTAATGTTAGAGATATATCAGAGTTCTGACATTGGAAATATCTTAGGAGATACAGAAATCTTTATAAAGATGTGAGTTTTTAATTGTGTTTTCATGAAAGAAAATAAAATGAAAATATTGGAAACCATAAAATGAAAATTTAATTAGGAATAAAAGAAAAAAGATAGAGTGTAATTTTTTTTTTTGCTTTTTTGCTGAGGCAATTGGGGTTAAGTGACTTGCCCAGGGTCACACAGCTAGGAAGTGTCTGAGACCAGATTTGAACTCAGGTCCTCCTGACTTCAGGGCTGGTGCTCCAACCACTGCGCCACCTAGCTGCCCCAAGATAGAGTGTAATTTAATTTTTCAGGGAAAACAATTTAACTAGTAATAGGAATGCTTAGTATATTATGTATATTACATAATATTAAATTCCAGTTTTGTCACATATGAGCATTTGCAAAAGGAGGAGGAAACTGTGAGAGGTATATATATAGCATGAAAAATAAACAGAATAAATGTCAAATAATATCTATGATAAAAGTATTCTTCAGAAACCAAGTACAATGAAACTCAGGATTGTTCTACCAAAAGTGACATGGCTGGGTAAGCTGAGCTCTTGGCAAAAAGATTTCTTATATTTATACAATTTCTAAGGAATTGTGAAATCATGCAAGAGATTTCAGAGGCCAAGTAGTCTAACCCAGACCCAAAAGAGAATCACCACTACACACTTATTATTTAAGTAGTCATTCAATCTTTTTTTTTTTTTTTTAAACTTCTAGTTATAGCAATCGTATTGCCCCCCAAGGAGTCCATTCCACTTTGGGGAAGTTTTCCTTACATCATGTTTAAATTTGCCTCTTTGCAGCTTCCATCATTTTTAGTTCTCCTATTATTTCTCTTGTTCCAAAATTAAGAAATTTAATTCCTCTTCCAAAAGATAGTCTTAAAAGTACTTAAAAAGTGTTCCTCTCCCTGTTGAGCCTTCCTTTCCTCAGGCTGAACCTCCCAATATCCTTTACTCAATCACTACCTTCTCCATTTGAATTGCTTTCCTCTGAAAGTTTTCCAACACCTGAAGACTGTGTGTGTGTGTGTGTGTGTGTGTGTGTGTGTGTGTATTCAAAAAAATAGGTTTGTTTCTCCCTACCATCTGCTTCCAATATTCTTAATCAATCTGTTTGGAGAGGGGAAATAGCCTAACCATGGGAAATGGGAATGAGAATGGAAGCCAATACCAATTTTGGCCATATATATTATATGTGCTTCTGTACATAAAAGTGTATATGAAAGAAGCTGTTACTTCCAAAATATTGTATGATATCAGTCCCTGTGTACAAATAACTAAGAACTCTGGGGAAGGAGCCCTAGCTAACTACTTCCTGGCATAAAGGCATCAGTAGCTTAATTGGTCCATTTAAGCCAAAAGGCTATTGTTTATTTCAAGTTTATTAAACCTGAAAAAAAGTTTAATTTTCTTTATTTAGTATGATATCCACAGGTCTAATTGAATGTGTTCCACTTGGAAATACTTTGGGGGGGAAGTGAGGGAGGGAAAGAGAAAGGAAATTAAAAAAAAAAAAAACTGGCTTCTATGGTCATAAGTTATAGCCACCTTTTCCATTCCATTTCATTCAGCACTTATATGCTGCCATTGGAGATATTAAGACAAAAACAAGATTTCTTTCCCTGAATGAGCCTGCATTATTACAATATGTATTGGAAAAAAGTAAATATAGAACATATACAAAATAATTTAAAGTAAGTTCAGCAGGGGAGGATGGAACACAAATAAGGAAAATCAGAAATTTCTTATAGGATGACCCATGGAGCTAGTAGTTCCATAAGTCAAAAGTGAAGAGAAGAAACATTCCATGAATAAGAGATGGCTTATGCAGCAACAATGACATGGGAGATGGAATGTCATGTAAGATGTACTGAGATTAGGCCCCTTCAGTATGAAAAACTTTATAGGGAAAGTAATATTTAATTGACCTGGAACAATAAGTGGAAACCAGGCCATAAAACACTTTAAAAACCTAACAGAAGGGTTTATATTTTATCCTAGAAGTAATAAGGAACTGATGAAGCTTTTATAGCAGGGGAATATAGCATGGTTAGAAGAATGAGAAATATAACTAACAGACTGGTATCATTCAACATGAATGATGTTTTATTTCTCAAATTATTTTTATAAGGATTATTATTAGTAGGAGAAAACAAAATATAAAATTTGATATTAAAAAAATGAGTGTTTTTGCTAGATTTTTTGAAACTGAGAAATGTAGGTTGCATGATACTTAAGAATTCTACTCTTTCCAAAGCTCTGAAATAATAAAGTGAGTGATTTATTATAGGAGGCATGTCTAAAAATGTCAAGTAAGATGAATGTTATTTCAGTTGGAATGACTAATAAAAAGTAATGTTTAATTCAGGGACCTTATACAATACAACAGCGTCCTTTTAATTAGTAAACGAATAGAATTGTGTTTCTTAATCCTTGTTTCTGAGCCTTGGCTGTTTAACAATAGTAAAATGTTTGGATGAATGTGTGAGTGGTAGGTGAAGATGGAGTTCTTTACAAGGTAAGTAATCCTCAGCCTATATTTTTAAGAGCTCCACTGGGAGATCAAACTTTTAAAAATAACAGTGACCCCAGACAGCAATGTCAAACTTCCATGGTTTTCCTTGAAGCCCTAGAGCTGTAATGGGATACTGCAGTCAGTAAATGGATTACTAGTTCACAAAGCTTCTCAGGGACCCAGCTCCAGTGTTAATCCCTTCACTGCCACCCAGACTATGCTAGTTCTTAGCATAGCCATTCATCTTCTCCCAGTAAAAATGCACCTTTTTTAGGTTGGCACTCTATTAAGTTCTTTTAGAGCCAGCTTAAGTGATATCTCTTATAAAAGATCTTTTCTCATTCCCCACTCTTTAGCACATCACCCATCTCCAAATCCCATTTTTGAAAATATGAACTGTGATTTTATTGGTATGGGAATTTTCCTTTGCTAATCTAGATGCTTGTTGAATTGAATTTCAGAGGAGAATGATTAGGAAGGAGGAGAAACCATATCATTTTTGAAATTGCTGCTGTTGAATTAAATCACATCTAACTTTCCATAACCCCATTTGGAGTTTTCTTGGCAAAGATATTGGAGTGATTTGCCATTTCCTTCTCAAGCTCATTTTATAGAAAAAAGAGCTAAAGGGGTTAAGTGACTTGCCCAGGATCATACTAGTAAGTGTTTGAGGCTGGATTTGAACTCCAAATCTCCTGACTCTACGGCTGACACTCTATCTACTGTCAACTAGCTTCCTGCCCCATTATTCAAAATTAGGATGAAGGATTTATTTTTTGTGACTGATGGATTATTTTCCCCACATTTTTTGTTTAATATCTGCTAAACTATAAATAAATTAGAATTTAGAATTTAAGCATTTCAAACAAATCGACCATCTCTTAAACACAGATAAGCCAATAATTCTCCATGACTCACAAAGTGACTGCCACAGTGAACTGAGTATACATCCATATATGTTCATAAATACAATCTAGAACCAAATCAAGATACATTCAAGTGCATTTCTGATATATTTTACACACATACACACACACACACACACACACACACACTCATACAACATACACACCCTGATGTTAAATAAATCTCATATTGAATTTCTGGGATTGTGAAGATATTTTCCAAATAAACTTATTTCTTCCCCTTCACACACACCCAAAAGAGAGAAGAAATATAAGCTTCCTGAATTTTACTTGTGCTTTATTCTAAATTAGTCTGCAATCATTAGGTACAGTATTTTCTAAGCCATTTTGTAGTGCTTTTCAATACCAAAACGAGCAGTTGCAATTTCCTTTCCATTATATTTGCTAATGGTGACATCTGTTTTCATCCTTTAATTAAAACACATTGTTAAATAAGCATTTAGGGCCTGACTATGATCGAAATAATAAAACAGGTGGTGTAAATAACTTAAACACTTCTGTGTACATGCCAACATAAAGCAAGTGGCAAGTTATACAAACTTCACTGGATGAGGCAGCACCTGACAATTTCAAGCCAAATTTGAAGTTAAAAATTACTCAAATTTGCATGCACTTATACATCTGCCTCATCTATATTGTACAGTCCCTACTACTTAATCAATTCCAGACACACTCTCCTAGCCTCCCCAGTCATGGATGAGGGACAATCAATTCTATTTTTAAGATTCGGTACATTATTTTATATTTAGATGCTTTAAAAATGTCATAATCAGCTTTACCTAATCACACTATGCACAAAGCTAGGGATCGTCCATTTTGCATTTTTTATTTTTTCATTATCTATAATAACCTTCCAATGTTCTCCAGGCACCTTGAACTCAAATTCGGGCCACATTTATTAAATTCACAATATCAAATTGAAAAATAGTCCAACAGGTGTTTTTAGTCATTTTAATGACACAATAAAACTAAGTATGTTCTAATCAACCTCATGGACTATCCTGCAATTTGTCACAAAGACATCCTTTCCACAAATCTAACCAACATGAAAATAGCAAATTCAGTGGCTCTCATATGGACTTAGCCTTAATGAAGATACTTAGTTAAAAGACTATGATTTAGAGCCAGGAGAAATCTCAAAAGTCATCTTAGATCAGGGGACAGCAAATGACTTGTGAGTCAAATCTAACTTGACACCTATAGTTGTATTATGATCCACAGTCTAAGAATATTTTTCTATTTTGTCTTAATTCATAGGCTGTACAAAAATAGGTTGGCAGATTTTATTTGGCTATTGCTTGCCAACTCCTCATTTAAACCACCTTCCACTTGTACAGATGAGGAAACTGAGGCACCTAAAACTAAGGTGACTCACTCAAGGATTTAGCACTCATAGGTAGCAGAATCAAGATTCAAATCTAGCTCCCCTAACAATATTCTTATACATATCTGCTGTACTCAGGTGAATACATTTAACTCTATTATGATTTAAGTTTAACAATATTTAAAAAACATTATGGATATGCTAAATAATATATTTCATTGTTATTTTCAAAATAATCATCTTTTGGATCCTGGATATGTCAAATCAAGTCAACAAGCATGGATGAAGAGATAGTCTTTGTGCTAAGTGCTGGGAATGCAAATACAAGCAAAAAGATAGTATTTGACCTCAAGCAGTTTACATTCTAGAAACTAAAAAGGGAATGAGGGAAAGAAAAGATACCTGGGGGGACATGATGAAGAAAGAAACAAGATAAATGAATTTAGAGCTAGTCCAGGAACTTTCCTTGAAAATAGAGATTCTGGAAGGAACCAAACAATCAGAAGAAGGGCCTTGGGGACAGAATGAATTTCTGGGCTGAGGAGTCAGCAAAACTAGAGTGAACTTTCAGAATGAGAAGGCTGCTGGGTTATAGTGGAGAAAGTCCTGATTGAGAGTCGAGAGGAGCCCAGAAAGAAATGAAGACATTGATGGCTCAGGCACTTTCCTTAAAATGAAGGTTCCAGGAGCTGAAGGGACATCAGAAGCAATCTATTCTAAGGTTCTCATTTTACAGATAAAGATAAAGAAATTGAGACTGGGAAACATGGAAACTTGTTCAAGATCATGAAGGTAATTAAATGGCAGAGACAGTTTCAGATCCCACATTCTTTTATTCCTAAGTTAACCTCTTTTCATTGCATCATGCTGCTTCTTTAGATACTTTTAAATCTGAATTTTATGCTTCTAGTAATTTGTAAGATGTTAAACAATTTTCTAAAATCCTTGTTCCCTTATATCTGTGACATAAGGATAGTCAGGTTCTCTTCACATTCAAATAAAGAACAAATATATAAGGTGTTACAAATATGAAAAACTTAACCAGAGTACATGGGATTATTTTTTTCCTGATGCAATTGGGGTTAAGTGACTTGCCCAGAGCCACACAGCTAGGAAGTGTTAAGTGTTTGAGACCACATTTGAATTCAGGTCCTCCTGACTTCAGGGCTGGTGTTCTATCCACAGTACCACCTAGCTGCCCCAGGACATGGGATTTTAAGCTGAAAATATCTTATAAATTATCTAGTTCATATCCCTCATTTTGTAAAAGGTTGAAGTGAAAAAGCTAGGATTTAAATTCATTTCTTAAGTCCACAACCAGAGTTTTTGCCTTATAATATCTTATTCAGATCAGCTGATTAGGAGTTTTAGGAAATTGTTGATATGAAGAGCAAGTTATCTGGTTTCCATCTTCTCACCATTTACTTAAAGATAAGTTCCTCCTCACTACTGTTTAAAGAGTTTTAAGTGAGCTTCTTAAGTAGGAATAATAATAGTTGCTATTTCTACAATGCTTTAAGGTTTCCAAAGCACTTACCATACATTATCCCCTTTAATCCTTTCAACAAATCTTTGAGGTATCAGCCATAATTATCTCCACCAGACCCTTACTTTACAGATGAGGAAGCAAAGTCTGTGTCACATTAAATGACTACTCTAAAGACTACTTAAAAGACTGACAAAGGTTGTAAAAGTCTAACTTATGTCTTCTTAATGCCAAGTGTAACAGATCTTATACTATACCAACTAATAACTGCCCCAGAATTCAGAATTTTTACACTATTTATACCACACAGTAATTCAGAAGAGAAGCTGGGACCACTAAAATCTACAAAGTAAGCCCCTTTGAGTTTCAGAAAGAACTATGATAATTATAATTTATTTTAGAAATGAAGAATCCTTCAAGAAAAAGAAATCACAGAAGGATGTGATTAGAGAAATGAATGAGCAGAAAATAAAAGGACAGTTATATAGAAAGAGCATCACATAATTGATGAACAGATTATATTTTCCATTGGTTTTTATACAATGTCAAGAAACTTTAGAGGAACCCTTAAATATTTTGGGTAGACCCCTAATGTTGAATTTGTGGTGGGCATGTCTCATTTTTCCATGACTATCTCCATGACCAATTCCTCTCTTGACCATTAAGTACTAATAGGAATTGGACATGTGCTCTGCACTCTCTCCCATTTCTACACTACCTAGAAATCCAAGAAGACCCTCTTCAATTCTGTCTTTCACCCAGGTGAAATAATTTAATTTTCCTTGGAGTGTGTCTTGGAGCAGAGCTGACCTGATTGAGTATGAAGAGCACATTATATGATTTTCCTCACTTGTAATTAGCCTGGGTTCCAACCTTCACAATAAGGTAGGATCAGAGATCACTATATGTGCATTTTCACTTTTTCTGAGAAATTAGTAATCAAGTAAACATTACCTATGTTTTTAATGGCATAATGATCTATTTCCTTATGAGTTCACTATCTCTGATCTACAGAATATCTTGGCAGAAATTCCCATTCCTGCCACTGCATCCTGATCCTTCTTGGCTATTTATTTCAGTCCTATCTCTCTGATGTCCCTGTGTATCAAAATCTTTCTACTTGGTTCCCCATCATACCCCTTGTTCTATTATGAACACATTGTTCTTTATATTAGGACATGAGACAGCTAAGTGGGCCTGAAATCTAAAAACCCATTCAAAAGTCCATTTTCAGATACTTCCTGGATGTGTATCACTATGTTAATTGATACAGACACACTCACTCTTTGCCTCAGTTTCCCCAAGTATAAAATGCAGATATTATAGCATCTACCTCACAGAGTTGTTATGAGAATGGGAAATTTGCAAAGCATTTTGCAAACCATGTAGCACTAACTGCTAACAATTGATATTATTATGTTAGATCTCTGCCCTCCTCTGGCAATAATTTTAGGCAATTAAAAAAATTCCTTATATCAAATCAAATCAAAAAGCATTTATTAAGTACCTGAGATTTACTTGCTAGACACATATTTCTTCCTCCTAATAGACTGTAAGCACCATGAGGACAGGGTATTTTATCTTTTTATCCCCTGGCACAGAGTGCCTGTCATACAATAAGTATTTAATAAATCCTCATTGAATTGAATGGTGATAAAGTTATGAAAGATAGGTAAGCATTGATAGCCTATAATCTATATAATGTATAAAAAGAGATAATTTCACATTTATCAAAGATGAAGATGAACACAACAAAATTTTAATTGTAATCATTACAATTACATTTTGAGGAAACAAGAATGGCAAAAAGAGAAAATAAATTATAACCAAAAATGTGCATAGAATCATCGAAGTATTTTGCTACAGGTCCTGAGATTTAAATAATACCTTCAAAAGGAGGGGGCAGTAGAATGAACATCATCAGGAGATACATTAGCAAGGTTATAAAAATAAATTCAAGAAAACGTTATAGAGAGGTTCAATGTAAGATTTTTGGTTGAGGGGATAATTTCTTCGTCCATTATTAATGAGCTCTCTCTCTCAATCATGCTTTGCAGTAGAAATATGGAAATTAGAAGAAAGTGGTTAGGACCCAATAAGTGAGCTAGCTCTTTGCAGGATGTATTTTAGACATTGGAAGAAGGCAAAAATCATTATTTTAGTAATTAGGGAACCAATTCTCCCACCACTGTGTTTAAATCAGGCATATGTGAAGACAATGAATCTCTTGACACTGTTAGCTCCCCAGAGTGGTGAGAGTGGATCTCTTTGAAAATTCATTGAACCACAGTTCTGTGGTTATCATCATAGCAAACCCAAAGTGCCAATGAAGGGAAGAAGGTGAGTCACCAATTTGTGTGAGGTAGTTTATGTGAGGAAAAAGTCTTTTTTAAGTTGCTTTCTGTTACTCTGTTCAGCAACCTACATACCCAGACTCAGAATATTCTTCCTCAGGGGTATCAAATGCAAATAGACATGGGGGCCACTAATCTTTTCAGAAAAATTCTTATGAGTTGCACACTGACCATTTTAAAGCGTGACATTATCTAAGTTTTATTGTATTTTTATTTATTTTGTTAAGTATTTACAAATTATATTTTAATCTGGTTTAAGCCACATTGGGAGTGTTATGGGTCCTGTGAAGCATGGAGTCCACATGTTTTGCACCTCTAGTCTATAACCCTCCATAAGCACAGATTTAGATAAAAAGAAAACCATATATTTAAAAACAGAAATAGAAAACAGACTCTCCCAACAATGTGGTACAATGGGAAGAGAGATGAATTTGGAAATATAGGACCTGTTTTTGACTCCTGTCTCTGATGCTTGCTTTGAGACCTTAGGCAAGTCTAACATATCTAAATTTCATTTCTCTATCTGTAAAACAAGGAGGTTGGAACAGATAATTTCTAAGATTCCTTTCAGCTTTGTCTATGATACCCCCAAAACTCTGGATGTTAAACATATTACCTTATTTTAAGTTCATTGACTCATTTTCCATTTGGCTTATTCCAATTTTCCTTTGTTCCTGGGCACATGGGCTAGTTTACAGAATCATAGACCTAAAGCTGGAGAGGATCTTTCAGGTCATTTAGTCTGGAGTTGTCAAACATGGTGCATTCAGAGTGCCTCTTGAGCCAGATTAAAATGTAATTGGGAAATATTTAACAAAATAAAGAAAAATACAATAAAGTATATACAATGTTAATATGTAGCTTTTCTAAGTCAGCCCCCTCATTAGAATAAGTCTACCTCTTATTACAGTATTCATTCTCTCATTAATGATTAACTTATCAGAGTTGATTTCTGCCTGTTGGGAAGTATTCCCAAGTATTCCCAAGAGTATCTTCCAAGGATATATAAGCATTGAATGGCCTCCATGATTTGTCTTTGGTTTATGAAAGAAAGTCAAAAGACTAACATTTTATTAATTATCTACTAAACATAATTAATGAAACTGATTAATTACCCAGAAATTATTTCTCTCAAACTTTTCCTATGTCACTGAATTTGAAGTCAGAACATTTGGATTTAAATACTATCCTTGAGACTTACTATTAATAGACCAATAAAAATATAAATGCCACTGTGTGCTGGACACTATGGTAGTCTATGTGACCTTCACTTCTATGCAAAATAAGTGATTTGGACTAGATGATCTTAAAGTCCATTTTCCACTCTATATCTGTGATGCTATAAACTATATATATATATATAAAGAGAGAGAGAGATGATGCTATAAGAACTATTTCTGCCCAAAGTAGAGCCGATACTTAGATTCCCAAACCTTTGACAGGCTTCTTGGTTTTCCCTGAATATGGGTCATTTTTGTTCCATTTTTCTCCTGGCTGGCTGAAAAGGCATTGAGATAGGTACAACCTCATTCTATAAATTGTAAAGGAAATGTCTTATCAACCAGCCCAGGCTAGACAACTTCAATTGGGGTGAACCACTTGCTTTTTTCTATCCAGACTTCACTGGAAATCAGATAAAGTAGCATCCATTTATATTAACTCACTACCCCCACCCACTTAACTTCCACCTTCATTAACCTGTTCAATTTTACCATTGGAAATGACATTAAAGAAGATGTATTATTTTTTGTTATGTTTTGCCATTGCATCCTGAGGACCACTGATTTCCATCTGATTTGCAGCCACAGTTCCTTATATGTATTCTCCCCTTTATTAGAATCTGAAGTCCTTGAAAGCAGGGACTGTTTCACTTTTCTATTTGTATCTCTAATGCTTTGCACACAGTAAACACTCAATTAATGTTTTTTTTTTCCCAATCATTATTCATTTATTGTTTATGCATTAATCTCCTTGAAGCAGATTAGCCAAAGAGCTTGCAGAGGTTCAGGATAAGCTTATTGGAATCAAATTGCCTTATTGAATATTCCTAGTATTTTTAATAAGTACAAGTGAATGAGACAGTGCTGATGCTTTGGTCAGGTAGTCTGCTATGTGGAGTACAGTGACCAGATGGCCAAGCCAGGCACACCATAGAATTACTGTACTGGGACTCTTAAGTAGTGCTCCTAAAACCATCCCCATATTCCCATATTAGAACAAACAAGTCTGAGGGCTGGCCCAACAAGGAACTTTTTCACCAGGAAAGGGCAATCAATAATAGAAGCAACAAATGAGATGCTGAGAAGAAGGAAGGGGGGAGGGAGATCCAGAGAAGAGATGAAAAGAATTAGACTCAGTGAGACTACAAGAAAGAGAGAAAGAGGTAACATTTCATATTAATTATCCACAATGAAAACCTGGTGTGTACTGTATGTCTCATGTCTAAAAATAATTTAAACAGCCTGTCTAGGAGGATGGCTAATTTGTCACCCTGCTCTTCCTCCTGCTCACCTTCCTCTGCCAGACATATTAAATGACATTTTAAAAGGCTACTTTAAACACATTGCCCAAGCATTAGAAACCGATCAGCTTGAATTCTTCCTATAGAATGCTACTCTGCCTCAAATATACAGGAAAAATATTTCATCTAAAAGAATACTACTCCCTAGAGATGGATGTTTCTGGCTAGTTTACTTGATTCAAAGATGACATGAGAAGGCAACATAGGGCAGTTAGGTATATTCAGAATATTAAAGCATGAAGAAGCCTTTCAGGTCATCTAGTCCAATCTCCTGATTTTTCATATGGCTCAGTGAAAAGAGCATTTGGATATGGAATCAGATGGACCACATTCAAAACCCAGTTGACCAGTCTCTCCTGTAAACCTAGCGGAAGTAATTTAATTCCTTTGGGTCCCCTTTTCGCATCTGTAATGTTGGGGCAGGGAGAAGAATATGACCATTAACCTTCTAAAGTCTTTCTCAATATTAAATCAATGAAATTGTAGTACAAAAAAAGTGAAGGCAACTCCTCGTGGATACATATCTTTACACTTCCAATTGAGAAGCTTAGAAAATTAGAAATCTGTGAAAGAAGTGACTTTTTTCAAGTCTCCTGACTATAAGTTTAACCATATATAACCATGAGTTTCAATTTCATGACTACAGTATTACTTTATGACAGAACTGTGACTGGCTTCCAGGATTTCTGGATATTAATTCATTTACCCTTGAAAGGCATTAAGCTATATCCAGGAATAATAGACCATTACACCTATGAAAAAGTTAACACATTGGACCAGTTAATCATATTTTTCTATGTTTTTTCCCCTCTGATCCTAAGTCTTAGCACATTGCCAGAAATAATAATAATAATATTTTGTATAGCACTTTAGGGTTCAATCCTATTAGACGGGTTCTATTATTATTCCCATTTTGTTGATGAGGAAACTAAGGTTAAATGAGATTCAAACTTAAGCCTTCCTGACTTTAAGTTCAGAACCCTGTCCACTTTGTCATTTAGCTGCCTCTCTTTGTTTAAAGAGATTTGGATTACTCCCCATTTGGGAATTTCCTCCATGAAGATTCATCTATAACTTACAATCTTCGAGAATTACCCAAGAAGCTAGTAGATTTAATAATTAAGTGACTTGTCTAAGATCACACAAATTAGTATATGTGAGATATAAAGTGATTTCCTTGACAGGGAAGTAAGTTGTTACAATAGAAAAGTCATTGACTGGAATCCACACATCTCGTTCAAATATTTCTTCTGTGTGATCTTAGATATGTGACTTAACTTCCTTGGGCCCCAGTTATTTCATCTGTAAAATGCTAATAATAATACCTAACATTTAATTAGCTTTTAAGTTTCACAAAGTCCTTTGCAAATATTATCTCATTTTCCCTCACAATAATCATGGAAAGGAGGTGCTATTATCATCCCCTTTTTACACATGACTTTTGGAGCCTCAATATAGCTATTAAGGATCAGGTCAAATCTGAATTCAAGAATTCCTGACTCTAAGCCCAGTATTCTATCTAATGCATCATTTAGCTATTCTAGAACTATGATTCTATGGTCTTGTATGCAGGACTCCAAGATATTATGTTTTCTTGGCTAAATAAATAGGTCAACAGAGCCAAGATGGCCCAGTAAAGGTAGAAATTTGCCCAATCTCTCCCCCACACTGCTCCAAATTCCTTTAAACATAATGACTATAAACAAGTTTTAGAGCATGAGAACACCCCAAAAGACAGACTTCAAAATGTTCTCATTTTCCAGCCAAAAAGAATTTAGAAATCAGTAGGAAAAGTCTGTGACATCAGGGTGGAAGCTCAGCATGCAGTCCCAAGGCTGGACACGCCAGCCCAGCTGGACTCAGCCTCTGGCCCTGGCCCCCATCCCAGCTCCTCTGAGTCCCTGGCAGTCTTAGTGTCTTCCAAACCTCTCAGCTCATAGACAACAAAGAGCATCTGGAAGATCAGCAGAAAAGGTCTGTGGAACTGGGTGGGAACTCAGTGCATAATTGAAGGGCAGGGTGCACCAGTGCAGTCCTGGGCCCAACCCTAACCTTCCCTGGACCTGGTCCCAGCCTCTTCTGGACCCAGAGTCAATGAGGCAAGACCTCTGGATCAGCAATAGAGCAGGACACTTCTGGACCTCTCCACCCAGGAACACCAGGGAAGACTTGGAAGTGGAGAGGGTCTGTGACAACAGGGTGGGAGTTCGGTGTATAGTCCCCTAGCAAACTCTGGCTCCAATCCCAGAGCTCCAGCTTCTGCAAAGCAGAACTCTGTGGATTCAGCACTCTGGACCTTACAGCTACTGTGGGGCAGTCACTCCTAACAGCTCCAGGGCAGAAAAAAGTGCTTATGGTCCGATTCCTAGAAGGATCTCTGAAAACAGCTGCACAATATTCCTGAAGCTTGAGACAGTTCACCCTCCACCCTAGAAACAGAGATCTAAATGAGAGTTAAAAAAAAAAAAAAAAAGCAAGTCACTCAGGAAATGCAAGTCACATTAATAATCCAAATAGAGAACTACCTTAGAATCAGCTTAAATTTAAAAACTGAACTTTAGTGCTTCTCCAGATTAGACTGATTTTGGTCAGATAGACATGGTTTCAGTTTTTTTCTTGCACACAGGTTGGTCACTGGAATATTTGAAAAGTCTAAAAACAAAGTCTTCACATGAAAATTCTATGGAAACTACCCTTTCAGTAAAAAAAAAATATATATATCTCTTAGCCAAAGCTATTGGACAAATATAGACCTATAATTTATTTGGATTTCTTTGTGCTACTTAAACACCTGCAGAATAGCCTTCTGGCTGAGAATTATAGACTTCAGCCTCCTTAACATCCTGCGTTTATTTTTCTCTTCCTAGTTAAACAAAATAATGAGAATTTTTTTTAACCTGATCAGGCAAGGGATGCTGGGATACAACCCATTTAGAAGAGAGAATCAGAGTCCACTGAGATCTGAAGAAATAACATGCATCATTACCAGAAGACAGCATAATAAGATCATGCATAAGTTTTAGAGGTAGAAAGTACCTTGGAGATAATCTAAGTCTAGGAGTTCTTAGATTGAGGTCTGTGAGTTTAGTTTTTTGTTCTGAGATATTTTGATAACTATATTTCAATAAATTGCTTTCCTTTGTGGTGACATGTTTATTGTTGTTGTTATTTCTTTAAAATAATTATTCTTAAAAGAGGCCCATTGACTTTATTAAACTGCCAAGACAATCCCTGACAAAAATGGGTTAAGAATCCTAATTATATTCCAACCTTCTAATCTTTGAGGATGCTGAGACCCAGACATATAAAACAGTGTGTCAGAAAATTTGAACTCAGTCCCTTTGACTTCAGATCAATCCGTTATCCCAGTGACATGCAAGATTTGATTTTCAAAAAGAAAGGCTCACCAACAGAAAATTGGGATGAATTTTTCTTTTGACCACAGAAACTAATGAAAGCATAATTTTCAGTTATGGGAAGATTTTATTCTTTGTTACAGAGTAAATACCCATTCACAATCTACTGCAATAATGAAGAATTATAAAGATTTTATAGAAATCTCTCCTCAAATGGATTTTGCAATGAATCCTTTACCTGCATAAAGTAGAAAGGGTTTTTTTTTTTTTATATTTTTTTCTTTGTAAAACTGCCCAAGTAAACAATTTCCATTGAATACCTTCCATTAGACAGCAGGACCCCGTGCCTGGTAAATCAGATATTTGGGTGTGTCATTCCTTCACTTAAATTATTTACACATAAAAATCACTATAAGCCAAAAAAAAAAGGCGTCTTTTGCTCCAAGCCAGTGTCAATCTAAAGTGCAAAAATAGGACATGTACTTCTAAAACACATATTGTAAATTGCTGTAGAGGTGTTATCTAGTCAGCAGAAACCAATGATTCACTCATATGACTAATTTTTTGAAACTAGATCAACCTAGATTTTGATAAACTTTTTTTTTTGTCCTGGATTTCTGAAAATTTTTCAACCAAGAAAATGAGAGAAATGTTGCATTTTCATCTCACAATAATATTCCAATGCTTTGGAAATGATCTTTAGCTATTCTGCACACCCTGAGGCCTCAACTAGACTATGGCAGCTATGAGGTCAGAGATGTAGAATTGTTTTTGGTTCTTTGTCTATACTTCACAGAAAAGTGACTTTTTCTGTACATAAAGGTATAAAAATAATATCTATCATCATTCATCTTATGGTACTTCATAGATTCTAAAAAACTTTCACATATATGCATATATATATATATAATTTCATTTAATTATTATTATTATTTTTTTTGCTGAGGCAATTGGGGTTAAGTGACTTGCCCAGGGTCATATACCTAGGAAGTATTAAGTGTCTGAGGCCAAATTTGAACTCAGGTCCTCCCAACTTTGGGGCTGGTGCTCTATCCACTGCACAATGTAGCTGCCCCCACTACATTTAATTCTTAAACTGTCTCATGAAATGGGTACAGGACCCCCCATTATCCAGTGATCCAGCCAAGTAAATAAATGCAGTTAATAAATGATATATAGTAGACTTAAGGTATGAAACTCAATAACAGTCTTCTGACAGCAATTATGCTTTCTATTATATCAAAGACATGTAGCTGGGATAGAGCACTGGGTTTAGAATTAAGAAGACTCATCTTCATGAGTTCCAATCTGGCTTTAGCCACTTAACTAGCTGTGTGATGATGGGCAAATCATTCAACCTTGTTTGCCCCAGTTCTTCATTTATAAAAGGAGCCAGAGAGGGAAAGGGCAACCGACTCCAATATCTTTGCCAAGAAAACTCCAAAGGGGCTCATAATGATTGGAAATAACTGAACAACAACACACATACAATATTGAATAAATGAATAAGAAATTGATATCTTTAATAACTGACTTCAGAAGAGTAGTATATCATTTTCTATACTGACCTGCCAAAGGCAACAAAACACAGTAAAGAATGCCCCGTTTTTGCATCAGGAATACATAGGTTGATTCTTTTTAGCTGTGTGGCTATAGGTAAGCTACTGGATGTCAGTTTTGCCATTTAAAATACTTAGTTTTCTGTTTTCATAATTTACTGGCTTCTAGGCCACTTTTTCAAGAAATGGCTGACTGCATTCAGCAGCAAGTCTTGCCCTCAAATCTGGAGACTTTGATATACATTTTGTTATCCTTTACAATACCTTGGCCTCCTAGCTCATCAAATTCCTCAATTTCCACAGCCAACATTTTTACTCTATTCCTTCACTTCACTGTTTTGTTCCGATGCCTTTTCTCATAGTTTTCTAGATTTTGTTCACTTTTATTTTTCTTTCTGGAGCAGCATGCTATGTGATATGTAGCCTTTTACTTAGGAGCCCTATAGTGGTTTGACCCAATCTGAAGCAATATTAATGATTCCAGTTAACTAAGGCTAAACTATAGATCGTGTTACAATTATAAGTAGCCCTAGAGAATGTTAAAGTCTGTTTTCACAAAGTTGGGGCCATGCCTACTAGAAATTATTTGGATAACTCACAGCTAATCCAAACATGGCACAGTGGAAAGGGCAATGGATTTGTACTCAGAACCAATGGATTTAAATATCATTTCTTCTACTTACCACCTGTGATCTTAAACAAATAAATCATTTTGCACCTCTGGATGTCAATTTCCTCATCTTTAAAATAACAGGGCTAAATTATATTACTTCTAAGCCTTCTCTCATTTGTGAATCTATGAAAATTTCCCAATATTTATTTGAAATACATTTCTCTCTCTCTTTCTCTCTCTTTTCTCTCTCTCTCTCTTTTTCTCTCTCTCTTTCTCTCCCCCCCCTTTCTCTCCCCCTTTCCCTCGCTCCTCTCCTAACCATTCCCTAACTCATTAAGAAGGCAAACAATATGTTACACATTATACATGGGAAGTCATGCAAAACTATTTCCATATTAGCCATGCCAATATTAATTTTAAGTCCAGAGACTAACTAATCCCTGTATCTGTTTCATAAGGTTTCAATCAACTTGGTCAGACATAAACCTCTAGGTTGGACCTATCCAAGATCATTTTTGACCAATTTTTCCAATGGTGAGATCTGTCTCCAGACATCGGAATAGCACAACAGCACAATCACAAACTCACTCAAAAAATCCACAGACTCCCCAGATAATCCAAACTGCCACTAGAGGACAAGCTCTCTAGTGAGAGAGAGGAAGACCACAGGAGTCAGATAATTACTCCCACTCACAAGAATCTGCTTTTACAAGGACTTGTTCCCACAAGTCCTCTCACTTTGCTCTTCCTCTTAATCTCTCTCTGAACAAAGCTTTTTCTACAAAAACAATAGTGTATGAGGCAGATGGAGTTCACTTAGCAGGGAAGGGAGAATGATGCAGTCCTCAAACTTAATGTCACTTCTCTCTTTAGTTCCCATAATTCAACTACACTACATTCCCTACTATGCTAACACATTTAGCATAGTTTTATCCCTGGTCCCTGTTATTAGTCATTCCTTGTCTTCTCTCAGATGTCCCAGAAGTCCTCTCTGGACTGAGTCTTCAAAGGATAATTTTATTAGAGTGTTATTCATTTCAATAAGTAGTATCAAGTGCCTACTACATGATTAGACTTGGGCTATTTCCTTTTAACTATAAAGCCTTCTCCATAAAAAAAACAAGCAAATACTTTTCAATTCAATCAAAATTAGTAGATATAAGCTCTTCCAGAATATTATAAACTCACTATGGGTAGAAAATGTTTTTCTACTTTGTCTTGTTAACTAAATATACATAATTCTGGACTAGGTGTGGGGAGACATGAGATTAATAAGAAAAAAAAATCATTACCCCCTGAATTCAGTCAAGAAGCATGACTACTTTTTATGTAAGTCCCAAACTTAGTTTTTCAAGTTTCTTCCGTTAATTAGAAATAAGTCTGATTTTTGCCAAAAGGAAGTATTAATATATTCTAATTTTTTTTATTTGAAAGTAGGGTCTCTTAGTCACAACTGAATAAGATAGTATAGAAAATATTAAGTTTAATATTTTTAAAAAGAGGTTTTAAAATATAAAACCAAATCACAGTTCTTATTTGATTCAACCTTCTATGCCATCCTAGTTCTTTCAGAGAAGGAAACATATCCCCCATTTCCATTACAAAATTCTTTTTGCTGACACATCCTGAAATGCTACTGGTAAAACTTCTGACCTCTCCAGGCAGAGTGGATACAATTGATAGCCAAGGAATATCTTGTCTGGTATAATTACTGTTCATTGACATTAAAGCACCATTAAAAAATATATTTGAGCTTCAAATTTCTGTGTAGCAAGTTCTTATTCTAAATAGGAAGGAGTAATAAAACATGTTTTATTTCTGCAGGAACATAAAGAGAATGAAGTTTGCAAGGGACAAGGGAAGGAGAAAATATTTTAGAAGAAAAGAAAAAGTGGGGGCAGCTAGGTGGTGCAGTGGATAGAGCACCAGCCCTGAAGTCAGAAGGACCTGAGTTCAAATATGATCTCAGACACTTAACATTCCCTAGCTGTGTGACCCTGGGCAAGTCACTTAACCCCAATTGCCTCAGCAAAAAAAAAAAAGAAAAGAAAAAGTGTATAAATCAAGAGAGAGAAGGGATTTTTCTTATCCTTTGTGAAGATAGAAAAACTCTGGATATCCTCTGAAAAATAAATTGTCACATGCTTGAAGATTTTTCCTCCAGAGTTTTCTCTCCTCCTAGACTACAACTCCATATTGATAGTAGTCTTATTAGTCTTTATTTTCCAGTATTAGATAAGAAAGGAAATGTGATATAGTTGATAGACAATTACCCTTAACCCTACAAAGACCAAAGCTCGAGTCTTCCCACTAATAGTATTAGGATGACCCAGAGAAGTCACTCTCAAGTGATTCAGCCAACTCTTTTAAACTGAGAAAATGCCAACCAGAACTAGTGGGGAGAGGTTCTTCACCTGGGAGTTCCCCATGATAATGAAACCACAGATCCAATTCCTATCCTTATATATCTTCTATGATGGTAGAAAACTGCAGTCTATCTCTGAACATTAAAGCACTCTTCTACTTGATTTAACTTTAGTATCTGTTTCTTCTCTAGACTTAATCCCTGCTCTAGAATTAGACTTCCTAGCCCTTACTTTACAGGTTTGGAGAAAGCAGAATCACATGTTAGAGATGAACATGACCTTGGAGATTAAGCTGTTGAAATTCCTACTCTCTTCACAGAGGATAAAACAAGATGTTAAAAGAATGAGACTACAATGGGAGAGTTTAGAGGAGAGAAATAATTTTCAGATCTTGAGAGCTTGAAATTCTTTGAGCATGGCTTATAATGAGAAATCTTCTCTTTTTGAGAGCTTTTAAAAGATAGATGTCCTCACTTTTCTTTTTAGCTCTTTGCCTGCATTTTCCCTTTGCCCTCTGTATCATACTTTTAAACCCATTTGTCGCAACCACCATTCTTCACCTCCTTCCCCTCTCCCAGTGAAATATGGCTCCTTTAAGAAAGGAATCATGTACTCATTTGTAATTGAATTCTATGCTACTGTGCTATTTACCTAGCAGGTACTTAAAATTTTTACTGAATGAGCAATATATGATTACACTAACAAGTAATAATTAGGCTATCTGTCCCCATTTCACACCCAGACCTATGATTAATATTTCCACTGAAGGATGTTAAATAATTAAAATTTTTCAACTAATTAATTTATTCAATAATTTGATTCTGGATATGGTATATGAATGTTATGGAATATTATTGCTCTGTAAGAAACGACCAGCAGGACGATTTCAGAGAGGCCTGGAGAGACTTGCATGAACTGATGCTCAGTGAAGTAAGCAGAACCAGGAGATCATTATTCACAGCAACAACATACTATATGAGGATCATTTCTAATGGACATGACTCTCTTCAACAATGAAATGCTTCAAACCAGTTCTAATTGTTCGGTGAAGAGAGCCATATACACCCAGAGAGAGGGATGTGAAATGTAGACCACAACATAACATTTTC
>JAJPUD010001339.1:222576-255436 GCA_023553655.1 Myrmecobius fasciatus
ATATATATATATATATATATATATATATATATATATATATATATATAACCTGTGCTTAAGCAGATTACCATGTGGGCTAACACTGAAGTGGTCATTTATGAACATGTAGCTTGATTCCAAAGAAAATGATTTCTCTAGAAAGGTAGTGTGGTCAAATAGGTGACAGTCAAGTCTGGTTCTGGTCCACAATAAAGCAGTGTGCATGTGTGTCTGAAGTATCTGTGTCTGTCTGTGTGTCTGTGAGTATACCCATGTAAATGGTATAAGTATGAAGAGAATAGAAGATTAAGAATGATTTCTCAACACATCACAAACAAATATTACTGTTACATTCATTTTACCTATTTGCCCTAATATACAGACTGTTTTAATGTCTAAAGTGATCATTCTTATCCTGTCTACTTGGAATTCCTTAAAAACAGCTCTAGTTCCTGATGCCTGGATTATCAGTGGTCTTACTTCTCTACCAAAATTACTTTATATGTATTGTAAAATTAGCTTTGCATTTGTGTAGCTTTACACATATTGTATATCCTCTGGGGAATATGTCTTTTGGATGTAGTATTTTATTTTTGGATTTGTACTCCTAGTCCATGTAGTACAGTGCCTAGGACCTAATAGGTGGATCATAAAAATGAAAACTAAAGCTACTTTAAATAATTTCTATTTTTATTTATTTTTATATTTATATTTATATATATTTATATTTATGAGGAAATGAATTTTCCTCATAAATGTATGATAAAAGTTTGTATTTCTAGACTCAATACACCATTCTAGATATCCATCTAGACAGTCTCAGCTCCATTTTTCAGGTCTATCCATTGTGCAGACTTCTGTCCTCCCTATTCCTTCCCACCTCAACAACCTAAACAGAAACATAAGCACCTACGTGCCTCTGGCATCTCTTGTAGCAGGGAAAAAGCAACAGTGGTGAAAATTAACTTCCATCTTCCCACTTTGCCCCCAAAGCTGAACAATATTAAATCTCACTCTCCCACAGCATGACACCATTATATTCTCTTCCTCTTTTGCAACCAACAAATTTAACCTCTCTAGCACTTCATCAATTGCAAATCCTAGACTCCCCCAATTAGATGTTATTCTCCTATTGTTCCCTTTCCTCTGCATGCTTCAATTCAACTGTTCATAAGTAGAAACTTGTATCAGTTCAGAAATTCCTCCCTAGTATTTCCCTCCCTTGCTTAGAGGTGATGGATGACATCTTGGTAAATCTAGCCACTACCCTTCAAATGCTTTTCTTTCTTTTCAGCTACTTATTCTCTCACTCCTCTTCCTCCCTGCTTTGCTCCTGCCAGTTTTGTTAGAAGGCACAGTTCTCTCTCCCACACTTTCAGTCTGTCTTGAAAGTCAAGCACGACATAACCTAAATTAGTGGATAAAACAAACACAAGTATGCTCAAGTGCACACACACACACAAACACACACACACAGAAGTAATGTTATATAGTGATGTCCGGTATAGCAATTTACATAATGTCAAATTCTACCTACGAAAGCATTTCTTTTTCTTAAAAAAATGTATAATTTTTTATACATATTTCCAGTTATCATGGCACAAGAAAAAATAGATTAAAAAGGAAAATAAATGGAAAAGAAAACAAAATGCCAGCAAACAAGTGAAAATATTATGTTGTGATTCACACTCAGTCCCCACAATTCTCTCTCTGGGTGCATGGCTCTCACAAGACCATCAGAACTGGCCTGAATCACTTCACTGTTGCAAAGAGCCATGTCCATCAGAACTGATCATCATATACTCTTGTTGCTGTGTACAATATTCTCCTGGTTCTACTCATTGCACTTAGCATCAATTCATGTAAGTCTCTCCAGGCCTCTCTGAAATCATCCTGCTGATTGTTTCTTATAGAACAATAATATTCCATTACATTCATATACCATAACTTATTCAACCATTCTCCAACTTATGGGCAACCACTCATTTTTCAGTTTCTTGTCACTACAAAAAGGGCTGCTACAAACATTTTTGCACACATAAGTCCTTTTCCCTTTTTTTTATTATCTCTTTGGGATACAGGCCCATTAAAGACACTGTGCAAAAGCATTTCTAATCATTTTGGCAAATTATGATACCACAAAGACTAAGAACTAGTAAAAACACAATAAAACACAAAAAACACAAAAGAAAAGAGAAGCATAAAAGGAGCTGGGGTTAGTTCCTTCTAGCTCCAAATCTAATGCAATTTCTTATATTCAAATAGCCAGGGATGGATTTTTGTTATTCTTTTAAATGAATTTCTTATTGTTAATGACACAGAATAAGGGGTAAGAAGCATGTTAATGAATCTTGTGGGTGATGTCAATCTGGAGTGGTGATGCATATACAACTGAATGCAGAAAAATATCATAAAAGTAAAGAAAGAGAGGACTCTTGGCAAATGCATCATCAGCATTTACTTGCAAAATGCAAGTTTATGCATCTAGGAGAATATAGTGCTAAGCTTAGACACTGAGTCAACAAGGGAAATTGAGAAGTAATTCTAAGAGAAACTTGGGTTTGAGCTGAGATAGCCAAAACCTAGTTTTGCTTATGATAATAAGAGTTCAGTTTTACCCAAGGTGAAGTTTAAATATATGGGTGTATATGTGTATATATATATATATATATATATATATATATGCATACCTAAACACACATACATATATATCATGTGTATACATAAATAATACAGATTATATATATGTTTGTATGTATATGCATATATATGTATGCATAGTAAAACTGAGCAAGAGAAAGTAAAAGGAAATATATATACACATACACACATGTGTTTTTATATGTATCATGGCATCCCCTAGAACATAATACCCCTTCTTTACTGAGGGGACACCCAAAAGGTGATGAAGAAAAATTGAAGTTTAATATTTCTAATTTGTTTAATTGTTTATTTAAAAAGAACATTAAAATCTACACAAGGATGCAATGAATCATTTATCAGCTTTAAAGTAAGAAACACAGGGATCTTAAGAAACCTTAATAAGGAAACCAATGGATATTTTCACCAATTTCTGTTTTCAATGAGGTTATTGCACTGATAATAATAATAATGTATATACATATATATAACATTAAAAGTTGTATTTATTCTTTCTTATTAGGTTCTTATAACTCTCTGTTATAATCTCCATTTCAAAGATGAGACAAGAGGCTCAAAGTGCTTAAATAGCTTTGGGAAAGGGGGGGGGGGGAGAAAGAGGGAGCTGATCCAAAAGGTGAATCCAAGGGAGTCTAGCAACTATATTAAACATCATCTTCTACACATCATGTGCTTCACCATATTCTTTTTGGCTATGAGAAAAATGAGTTGTGAAAATTTTGTAAAATGTAGAATGAATTGGTCTGTAGGATACAAAAATATTTTAATACTAAAAAGCTTCAAAGAAACTTAGATGGAGAGAAGAAATTAATCAGTCAATCTGTCACTCTTAGACAGGCTTATTTGCCAGGCACTAATCTAAGTACTGAAGATAGATAAAAATAAAACAGTCTCCATCCTCAAAGAGAGACAAACATGTACATATACAATATAGACATATATAAAAGAGAAACAAGGTAATTTTTTGAGATGATACTAGCAACAGGGAGTTTCATGAAGAGTCTCGTGAAAGAAGGTATCCCTTGAGCTAGGTTTTGAAGGAAACTAGTGATTCTAATGGGCTAGAGGAAGAAGAGAGCTTATTTCAGGCTTGGAGATTTGCCGATACAAATACACAGAGAAAAGAGATGCATGTTGTATATGAGAAGGACTAGATGGTTAGACCATAGAGTGTGAAGAGAAATAATGCACAATAAGCCAGACTGTAAAGGTAAATTTCATTGAATTTGGAGCGGGAGGACATGAGTTCAAATGCTTACCTACAGCAATTTAGGTAAATCACTTAATCTTTCTGTGTCTCTACTTTCTCACCTATAAAGAAGCAGTTTTCTTAACCTATGTATTTTCACATAAGACGATTCCTAAAGTAGTAAACTAAAAAGGTACTAACTAATCTTCACATTTATGCAATCTATGCATCAAAATTAGAACCCCCACCTTTCTACCCTTCCTGCACAAAATCAAATACATCATTTGAATTTCCAAATAGGACTTTACCCTTGGAGAAGGGCAGCCATTGTCAGGGTGGTCCTTTGACTTCCCTTCCAGTTCTCTATCCTGCATATAGCTTGCACATAGCTATCAGAATAATCTTTTACAAAAGACATTTTCATCACTTCACACCCAAAAATTCAAAATCCTCCCCTATCTGTATCCCTTTCCTGTCTATACTTACACAATTTCATATCATTATTCTTTACATGTCTTCTTCATTCTAGTGGGGTTGGTCTGATTCTATCTAGAATATTGATGTTATTTCTTCTTTATTTGTTCTGTTCTCCCTCCCACATCCTATTTGCCAAGCCCTTTCCATCACTTAGTTCAACATCTGAAGATGAATCTGTCTTAAGAGATTACTCCTGATTAACGCCATAAATAGTAAAGACTGGCTTATTAAGCATTATTTCAACACTTATGTATTTGTACTATATCATAGAGTCGTAAGTAAACATTCTCATTGGGAATAAAGGAGTATAAATGATAGTGGGACTGAGGAACAACAACTACCCAGAAGATATTGAGCTGTTGTATACTTAACAGAACTGGTATGTTTTATTGTTAGTCAGTCATGTTTTCAGGGACCATAGAATTCCAGGACCTTCTATCCTCTACTGTTTCCTGAAGTTATTCTAAGCTTATGTTTATTGCTTTTATGACATTATCTATCCATCTCATTCTTTGCCATTCCTTCATCCTTTTTCCTTCAATCTTTCCCAGTATCAGGATCCTAAAGAATTCTATCTTCTCATTATGTAGCAAATTATTTAAGCTGAGGTGGTATATAATAGGTGCTTAATAAATGACTGCTGATTGGCTGATGATGCAGTAATGACAGTCGAATGTTCATACTCCCCAAAGAACATATCTAGAAAGGAAATCTTATTCCCCAGTAGGAGAGAGATGGACCCCAGAAGATAGTTACCATAGTGATAGGAAGTCCAAGATGACCAAAGGAATAGAGTCATATAAGATGGTACAATTTGGCGAAACACTAGGATAAGTGTGAGATAAGACTGGGGATGGGAATTTTCAAAAGAGGATGTATATTCCTTCTACATAGCATCTTGAAGCAAAGAATCAATCACATTGTTCTAATTAGAGCTTGCTTATATCATCTTTTACCTACCAGTATTAGCTTATTGGTTCAAAGTATGTGTTCTTTGTTCTTAATTAGATTGCAAACTCTTTCAAAGTATGGATTATGGATGTGAAATCTAATCAAGCAGGCAAAATAGCTCTCTATAATGGAACCTCAGTAAAATTTGTTGAATGAACAATTCTCATTTCCAAAAAAAAAATTTAATTCACCTCTACATAGTCAGCCAATACTGTCTTCTAACTCATTATTATCAAACTTAAAGCATTATAGAATTTTGGAGAAGAGATGGATCCTAGAAGTCATAGAATTATCACAGGATAGCAGATTTAGAGTTAAAAGGATACTTAGCAGTATTATAATTCTCTTCTTTCCTGAAATGTTAGTCTCTTCCAAAATATATTAGACCAATGATCATATAGCTTTCATTGAAAGTTGTCTAGTATATGGATATCTCTACTTTCCTGAGCCATCCATTCTACTTTGGGACAGAAAAAAATTATTCAGAATTTTTTCTTAATGTTGGGACAAAGTCTACCTCCTTATAGCAATTACCATTTGGTCCTAGCTCTTTTTAGTCCTCTGGAGCAAAGCAAAACAAGTTGAATTCCTCTTCCATATAATAAGATTTTAAATATTCTGTTACACTTTAAGCTAAAAACCCTTAATTTCTCTAATAGGTAATGTTTCTACCTCTCCTTGTATGGCACTAATTCATATTCTCACCTTATTTTCCTCTAGAAACATTTGAACTTGTCAATGTACTTCCTAAAATATGGTATCCAGAACTGGACAAAGTACCCTCAGATATGGCCTTAGCAAAGCAAGTAAAAAGGTATGGGTCACATCTCTCATTGTAGACATTATGTTTTATCAGTTCACCCTAGGATCACATTAGCATTTCTAGCTGCTATGTCATATTTCTATGTTCAAACTTTGATCCACCAAAGCCACTGGGGTGGAAGGGAAAAAATCCTCTCTCACCCCCATCACAGGTGAATGTCTAAAGGACAGAAAGCACTGGGTTTGTCCTAAATAAGAGATGACCAAAATAATCACAAGCAGTTTCTAATAGTTTTTCCTATATCCTAGAGGGAGTGGAGGTGCTTTTGTCTTTCTTCCTCAGTTATCAATCAT
Source organism: Myrmecobius fasciatus (assembly GCA_023553655.1). Lineage (NCBI taxonomy): Eukaryota > Metazoa > Chordata > Mammalia > Dasyuromorphia > Myrmecobiidae > Myrmecobius > Myrmecobius fasciatus. The sequence goes on from JAJPUD010001339.1 coordinate 228,950, forward strand.
CTTTACACAATTCCCAGTGACAGAGTTCAAGGAACCAATGAGAAGCCACCGGGTATATCCTTAAGCAAAGGACTAGGATATATTTTCCACCAGAAGAGGCCAAAACACAAGTTCAGCTCCCCCAGAAAATGTAACTTCCTTTTGAACTATTAGATAATAATAGCTAATGTAGATTCAGTATTTTAAGATTTGAAAATCATCATTTATACACACATACACACACACACACACACACACACACACACACACACACACACACATATATATATATATATACACATACACACACATATCTGGACATTCCTTTAAGTCCAAATGAGTAAATAGATGGATAGAAATCCACCCATCCATTCATTCACATAGCAACATATCTATCTATATACCCACTCATTTATCCATCCATCTATTTATGTATCTACTCATTTGATCTCACAAGAACCCTTTGAGATAGATGCTGTCATTATACTCATTTTCCCATTTTTTGGATGAGTAAGTTGAGGCTAAGAGAACTTAAATGACTCTGGGGTCACAGATAGTAATTGACTCAGGCAGAATTATAATATAGATCTTTTTGTCTACAGCATTCTAGTCACCATACCAAGTACCTGAGTTTCAGATACTTGTTTCAAGTTTCCTGAAATAGAAAGGCAGTATATGTGGAGCACTGGATCTGGAATCAGGAAAACCTGATTTTATAGCCTAACTCAGGCACTTATTAAACCTTGGGCAAATAAGGCACTTTATCACTAAACCTCAGTTTCCTCATTTGTACAATGAAGATAATAATACCAACTACCTTACAGGGATATTATAAAAATTAAGTAACAATGTATGAATAAATATATACATACACATTATAAATATGTTTATAATTATATAAATATACAATAACAAATGTGGTAATATATATAAAGTATTTTGTGAACCACATATCACTATATAAATATTAGCTTTTTATCATCATCCTTGTTCTTATTTGTTGATATGTGAACATGAGACAAATATTTTTCTGGTCCAAATAAAATTTTCATTCTAGTTGGAGAATAGGGAAATTTTAAGTCATGTTGCAGAAAGTAATATAAGGAGAAAAGTACCACACCATTTTGCCCAGTATGGTTCAGTGAAATGATTGAGATTTAGATAGTCACATGAATTCAAATCTCAATTTTGCCCAATGTGGTCCAATAGAAAAATCTGGATATAGAAGCATAAGACCTAGATTCAAATCCTAGTTTTATCTCTTAAAACCTGCATAACCTCAAACAAGTCATTAAGCTTTAATGTTTTCCTTTCCTCATCTGTAAGGTGAACATGTTAGATTAGATGGTTTCTACCAACCATTCAGGCTCTAAATCTATGATGCCATCTGGAAACAAAGTCTAATTGGTGTCCCTGTATTTAGGCTCAAAGTTATGATCCATTATTCCTGCTCTCTATATGCTTAGAATAGAATAACATTTGGAAATGGGACAAAGTTAAAATGCAAGTAAAAATATTTCTGGACATGTATAAAATGTCTTATTGGACTCTGCATGAATTCATTTGCTTGCTATCACTTCCCCATATGTTGCAACCATGATGATATTAGAAGTGTCCATATGAAAGGAATTCTTTCATCTTCTGAGTAAAAGGTCAAAAGACAATAGTGCTCTTGCTGACTTGGCTTTCCTGAATAATTATATTTATGCCATTGAAACGAATACATTTATGAGAATGCAATCATTTCTGTCTTTAAAAACAATTAAAGATTGTCTCCTAGGGAAAAAATAAAAAGTGTATTATAAATCTCTTTTGGAATTACTGGTAACAGATTCAAATGTACTAAACATTTTTGCTTGGGTTTTATAAATGCATATGTTGAACTTCTCTAAAATCTGTTTTCAGACATCATATGACATTTTGTGGGGTAACCAGTTCTAGGAGAGACCTAGAGGAAGGCCTGAAGGTACTGGCCTGCCAAGAGTGAGCATAATAAAATTAAAAGTTATAAGGCCAGAGATTTAAATATGGAAAGAACCTTAGAAGACTGAGTCCCAAATCCTCATTTTCAGGTGACACAATTGAGAAACAGCAAAGTTAAAGTGCTTTAACAATGGTTAAACATGCAGTGAGTGTCATAGGTGCTATTTTAGTCCAGATTTCACTAAGTCCAAATTCATAATGGTTCTCTCTATTTATCATATTGCTCCTCACCCATCTATAGTTCAATATAGACAGTACCACAATCTCTCTTTTGTAAAGGAAACAAACAAAGAAAGTAATGGGTTACTCAATTTTCCTAGGAAGCCAAAAGGAAAAATTAACAGAAGAGTGGAAGGAAGGAAGGAAGGAAGGAAGGAAGGAAGGAAGGAAGGAAGGAAGGAGGAAGGAAGGAAGGAAGGAAGGAAGGAAGGAAGGAAGGAAGGAAGGAAAAAAAGAAAGGAAAGAAAGAAAGAAAGGGGGGAAGGGAAAGAGAAAGGGAGGGAGGGAGGAAGAATAGGAAGGATAGTGTAAAAACAATGGATAACCAGTCAATCAATCAACAAATATTTGCTAAACTGTTACTATATGCCAGGACCAATCAGAAGCTAGTTTCTAAGGGGGAATTTCAATTATTTTTATATTTCCATTCAATCTCACTACCTCTGCTACATTTCAGATTATCCTAGCTCCTCAATTAAATAATCACCTCTTACTTGGTCTATTTGGATCTAGCTTCTCCCTTTTGCAATCCATTCTAAATCTATGCTCTTGCTCTAGTCTAATCTTCTTGTTAGCATTCCATCTCTTACCTTAAGGATTTCTGATTAGTGAAAGCCATCATAGCTAACTCAACCTAGAACATTTAAAGTGTTCTGTGGCCATCATTATGTCATGCTACCAAGGCAATTTCCTCCACTGACTTCTCTGCTGTCCCTTGCTGAATTGGACATGTTTTGGAAATGCTCCATTTATCAACCTTGTAACTTCTTTGACCAGAATAAGTCTTTAACCACCATTCCTTGGAACATATTTTCTCTATTAGAATATAACTCTGCATCAACTAAATGCTGAAGTGGATACAGAATTAGCTCTGGAGTGAGGAGGCCTTAGACATTTAACACTTACTAGCTGTGTGACCCTGAGCAAATCACTTAATCCCAATTGCCTCTCAAAAAAAAAAAAAAAAAACCCAAAACAAACAATAAAATAAATGCTAGCATTAAAGAATATGCATGTGTATATACATGCATATATATGTAAATATATATGTATACTACCTTAAGAATAGAGATCCTTTTTTAAAAAAATTTGTTTCCTCTTCATTTTATCATAGTGCTTGGCACTTATAGGTACTTAATAAATGCATAGTCATTTATTCATTCATTGCTGATATATGTTAACTATGTGTTTGCCTTGCTCAAAAACTCTACTCCTTTTTATACAAAATACAAAATTCTTTTGTCAGATTTTAAGGCTTATTATAATTTGGTTCACTATAATCTTTCTTCAATGGCAGTTTCCTTCCATACATACCACACACTCTGGCCAGAGCAAACTATATACTATTCCTCTAGTTTGGCATGTTTTCTCCCATTTCTAATTTAGCATTTACTAATCTCACACCTAGAATTAATTGTTCCTCCAATCCCATATTTATGCTATTGAAATATTCTTCTTGCAAAGTCCAATTCTGGACTATTTCTATTCTATCCAACTAAATATTTCCTCTCTTCTTGAATTTTTCAGACCATCCTGTCTGATCTTTCCTAGGTACTGAATCATTTTCTATTTTCTATTATAGTAATCTATGCTCTATCTCATCTCAAAAGGAACATAAGCTCCATGAGGGCAGATATTTTAGTATAATAGGAGAAAAATAGGCAGCAGATGGCATGGTGGATAGAATACTAGATGTGGAGAACAAATGAGTTCAAATGTGCTTTCAGATATTCACTAGTTGTGTGACCCTGAGAGAGTTATTTAATCACTGTTTACCTCAATTTCCTCTATCATAAAAGGGGTATAATAATAGCACCCACCTCACAGCATTATGGTGAGGATCAAGTGATATAATATTTATAAAATGTTCATAGAGGGCAGCTAGATGACGCAGTGGATAGGGCACCAGCCCTGAAGTCAGGAAGACCTGAATTCAAATTTGATCTCAGACATTTAACACTTCCTAGCTGTGTGACCCTAGGCAAGTCACTTAACCCCAATTGCCTCAGGAAAAAAAATAGTAGGCACTACATAAATGCTTATCTCTTGGCACATAGTAGACACTAAATTAATGCTTATTCCCTTCATCTAGATTGATTTCCTCTACCATTTTTTGATAAGGAAAGAAGGAAAAAGTGCTATGACCATTATAGTAAGCTTGAATAACTAAGCTAACTAACAAAGCCCTGATTGGATGTGATTTGTGATACCAAATGCAGTGTTCTTTACTAATTTTTTATATAGCTGTAGCCTCAGGGCCTGATATAATTATGTATTCATGCTTAATGAATAAATTCCAGTTAAAATGAATCACTTGATGATGGGATCATAGATTTAGACCTGCAAAGACCTTAGATAGTGTTTAGTCCAAGTCAAGTCACATCAAGTCAACCAGCATTTATTAAGTGCCTGCTATAAGTAAAGCACTATGCTACACACTGAGAACACAAAGAAAAGCAAAAGACAATCCCTACTTTCAAGGACCTTACAATAAAATAGTCTAATCCTGTCATATTGCAGATGACAAAACTGAGGCATGAGAATAAATAACTTTACTTTTCAGAAACTACCTCCATGCTAGAAATTTCCCTTCTCCAATTTTGTATTTATCCTGTAAATACTTGCATGCATAAATATTATTTTTCCCTAAAGAATATAAAATCCCAAAAAAGGAGAAAAGCTTAATTCTGTCTTTGTATCCTCCTTGCCCAGGATAGTTTTTCTCACTTCTTGTTGTTCAGTTATTTTCAGTCTTGTCCAACACTGTGACTCCTTTTGGTGTTTTCTTGGCAAAATAATGGAGTGATTTGATTTTTTTTCTTCTCCAGAGAATTTTACAAATGAGGAAACTGGGGCAAATAGGGTTAAATGACTTGCCCAGGGTCACACAGCTAGTAATTTTGGGGGCCAGATTTGAATTCAAATCTTCCCGACTTTACATCACACTACACTGCTACTGGAATTTTCAATCTAATCATACATCTGGGAGGTTATAACAAAATTAAAAAGAAAAAAAGATAAAACTTAGATTTTTCTGGGAAAAAAAATTAAGGGTTTTTTTTTGCAAAATGAATCTAGATCTCAAATTTTTAATAATTTAATAAAATATTTAATTCTATCAATTTAAAATGTATAAGCACATTATGCTAATCAAAATTAAAGCTGTCCTATTGTATTGACTAGAATAGTACTGAATAATAAGGCTATAGAGAAAAAATATCAAGAGTATCTAGAAATCCTTTCAGAATTTAGTTAGGTAGGAGCTATTAAGAATCAAACTACCTCAGTGTAATTACTGACAGAAGATTAAACAGGAATGTTAAATATTTGATTATACAAAAAGCTCTAGAGTTCTAGATAATCAGACTTTTTAAAAAAATCAATATTTTAAATACACACATACATCCTCCCCCTAATGAACAGGCAAATAGACCCATCAAGATGTGTGTCCCAGAAGACTTTACACAAATTTGGTTGAGACAAAAATTTCTTTATTCTTTTTTCTTTCTTTCTTTTTTTTTTTTTGCTTTTCTGTTTTCCCTTTCTCCTTCTCTCCCTCATTCCCTTCCTTTGTTCTTCTCTTTTTTCCTTTCTCCTTTCCTTTCCCTTTCTTTCTTTCTTCTTTTTTTCTTCCCTTCCCTTCCTTCCTTTCTTTCTTCTTTCCTTTCTTCCTTCTTTCTTTCCCTCTGTCCTTTTTTCCTTTCTTCCTTCCTATTGAAAGACCACTTTTATATACTAAGAAATAGGTGCATTGAAGATCCTTCACTAGAGTAATGATATAACCATAGTAATTCTTTAGGAAGCCTAATCTGGCAATGGTTTCAAAATTAGTTTGGAGAAACAGATACAAGATGCAAAGAGATCATTGAAGGGATAATTTTAATCGTCTAGGCTTGAAACAGTGAGGGCCTAAATAAAAATGATGACATTTTATAAGAATTTTATCATTCTTTCCTAGGATATAATGTTTCTAAATGAGTTGTTTAAAATGACAATAATCAAGGTTAAATTAATGTGATTAAAATTTTTTAAATAATTAAGTCAACCTAATGGAAATATGCCAACATGATATGAACATTTTTGAATGGGGGCTGGCTCTTATCTATGATCTCAAATGACAACCATAAATTTTAAATGGAAAAATATGAATTTGAGAAGACTAAAAAAGTAATAATAATATAAGCCTTTGATAGGAGGTTTCATTTGCAACAAATTATACCATATTACTGATTAGTTAAATGACAAAATCAGATAATCTGAGAGGCTATGAGAGGTAGTAAATTGGGAGCCAACTTTGAAATCAAGAATATTGGATTTAAGTCTCACCTCTCTCACATTTCTGTCTGTGTATCTCTAAATACCTAAGATTATCAGTTGCGACACAAATGGCAAACTGCATTAGAGAGTGGTTTCTTCATAGTAAGTTGTCTCCACTAATAATATCAGAGGTAATTAATAACAACAATAATATAACTAACATTAATATGGCACTTTAAGATTTTTAAAGTGTTTTACATATATTTCCTCATCTGATGTTCATAACAACCTTGTGAGGTTGATGAAATTATTATCTCCATTTTTACAGATGAACTAAACTAAGACTGGTGAGGTGAGGTGAACTAAACTAAGAAAGGTGAAATGATTTGCCCATTATTTCATAGATAGTAAACATCTGAGGTAGGATTTGAACTGGGGTCTTTCTGATTATACGTCTATCTAAGCTCTATCTTCTGCACCATCTAGCTGCCTAAGTCCAGAGGTCTACTTCAGGAAAAAAAAAAAAAGTGAATCTAATTGATATCTCTAACAATAGGTTCATAGAATAATGGAAGCATAAATATCCACAAAATCATAGAATTTGAGAATTAGAAAGGACCTCAGAAATCAAATAGTACTCAAAAGAAACTTCTATAATATATATATTTCATAAGTATTCATCCAGACTCTCCTGGAAGACTACTATGAGGAAAAAAAAAAAACAAAAACAAACAAACAAAAAAAAAAAAAAAACCACATCACTTCTTGAGACAATCCATTCCATCTTTGGACAATAGTAATTGTTTAGATTTAGCACCTGACATCAAACCTAAATGCATTACATATTCCTGGTTACAAATGGTTCCTGCTTTTTGTGATGCTCCTGGTTCTGTTGTCTGGGACCAAACACAAAAAGTATAATCCCTCATTCCTGTGATAGTTCTTCAGATATTTAAAGTTAACTATCATGTCTCTCTTGAGTCTTCTTGTCTCTAAACTATTTCCATGTAATGTAAGTATTTCCATGATCCTCAAATGATGTTGACTAAAAAACTTTCAGTATTCCATTTGCCCTCCTCTAGCATACTCTATTGTTTATCAATGTCTTTCTTGAATTGTGGCACTGAGAACTGGACATAATGCTCTAGATGAAATCTGACAACAGCAGAGTACAAGAAGTCTCTGGCATAATGCAGTCAACATTGAATTAGATTTTTAGGCTGCCAAATCACACTGCTGACTCCCATTGAGCTTGCAGTCCATTAAACCCCCAGATGTTTTTTTTTTCAAACTGCTACCAATACTTTTTATATCTTATATTTGTGAAGTTAATGTTTTTAATCCAGTTTTACATTTATTTCTATTGAATTCCATCTTAATTGATTCTTCCCAGTGCTTTATTCAGTCAACATCTTGTTAGATTCTGAATCCACCATCCAGTAGCTTTCAAAATGGTATAATGTATATTTTGCTAAAATAGAATATTTATTTATATTGCTAGCAATGCATAAGTCCAGCTAGATGCTACAGTGGATAGATTGCAGGGCCTGAAAACAAAAATTCTTGGGTACAAATCTGGCTTCAGATACTAACTGTGTGACCCTGGGCAAATCATTTAAATTTTTGCCTCAATGTCTTCATCTGTAAAATGAGCTGGGGAAGAAAATAGTAAACCACTCCAGTATCTTTGTCAAGAAAACTCCAAATAAGATAATGAAGAGACAGACACAATTAAATGAAATAACAACAGCAAAGCAGTGATATAACTCTGGGCAACTCATTTAATATATCTGGGCCTCTGCTTTTTCATAGATAAAACAAAGATACATGCTAGGTGATTCAGTCCTATCTGCTAACATCTTGATAATTCCACTCTGATAGTTTATGATTTCATTTTATTCTGCAAGGTAATTGCTTTTTTTCCTCAACTCTTGTTGTCATTGTGTCTTTTAATGGCTTATTTTACAGATGAGGCTGGTAACATCTTACCTAAAGACCTAAGTAGTTAAAACAATCTCTTCTTTGTTATAGGCACAAAAATCTAAGTTTTCAAATTAGTATGTGTGCTTGAAGTTATCCAAAGTTTCTTGATGAGGAAAATTTAGGCTCACTTTATGAACATCTGTGTTAATTTGGTTGATTTTTTTCCCTTGGTGAGATCTGCTCTTAAAATTTCACAATAGAATGACAACTGTGGTTAACTTACATCTGGTATTTAAAATATATTTTTCATTTTAACCAACAAAATAGGGTATTTGTATTAAGAATACTTGTTAGAGAATTCATTGACTGTAAATCAACATCTGGCGAAAGCTCCCTTTAGACGCCAGATATTGGAGAGAAGCAATTGAACAGGCATGTTAGATAGACACATATTTTACAGTATTAAAATTCATTTATTGAATTAAGTTACATCGGCAGGAAGCAAAGTACCCTAACCATATCATCTCATTTATGCTCTCCCCACCAAGAAATAACTGGATTTAGAATCAACTTCCTTTCAAGAATAAACAGTTGAAATTTATATAGCACTTTAAGGATTAAGTGACACATTTTATATACATTATCTCATTAGACACTCATGATAACTCTGCAAGATAGATCTACAGGCATTATCATCACCATTTTATAGATGAAAATGCAAACCTTGCAAAATATAAGGTTCTTAAAGGGAGATACTTTTTTCCATTATCACTAGAGCCTAGCAAAGCACTCTGTCTCATAAGTATCTGAGATGAGATTTAAAAATTTTTGTCTTTCCTGATTATAGCTGCCATATTCTTTTCATTTTTCAACTCAACAAAGATTGTGTTTTGTGAAAAGCTTTATATTTAGTACTAGGGTCCCAAAACAAAGACAAAATAATAACTACTTAAGGAATTTATATTATATTAAAGAAAACATACTTATTACATATGACAGTTTGAGAAGGGAGAAAGATAATCAGGTGGTTGTGAAGAAAAGTTTCCTGGAATGAATGTTACCTGAACTCAATCTTAATTCTCTACTGGTAGCTTAACAAATCATCTCCTATCTTCCTGCAATTTCAAGCTATTCTCTGTTCTCTTTTTCAGGAGAGAGCTGACAATCTAATTGAATGAACTGATCTAATCATTGTCACTTCATATTACATAAGTAGATAATATCTGAATTCAAACTAAATAATATTAGCTTATACTAATGTAATGGAGAAGGGATTTAACTATCTCACTCAGATCAGTTGATTTGGACATTGAATATAATCATAGATCATGAAATCTTAAGATGTTAACAAGGCATTGATTGTTATTCTCTCCCCCAAGTATGAACATCTTTCTGAGTTGAATGGAGAAACAACAGTAGAGAAAGGGCCTATCTCCTTACCTCTTGGTGGAGAGTGAGGGGATTTTCCCTCTATCTCTTCAGCCTTAGGTATGGAATCTAGCAGCCAATTATTTGGTCCTCATCCAACAACTCAGAATTCATTAGTGAATGCAACCATCTGTGACTTTATATCTATATTAGTGAGTGAGCCTGGTGTGTTTGGGTTACCATGGAATCACATTCCAACCCTCTTCTACCTCCCAAAAATAGCCTAGACACATTTATATTTGTATTATGATTTACAAATACAAATAAACAATCAGTAAGCAGCCGTGCTCTAGCTTGGCATGGACAGTATTGTGAAGAAACTCAGAAAAGTATCTTGAAGTCAGGTTATGGAAGGCCTTAAAAATAAGACTGAGGAGATTGTATTTTTCCCTAGTTGCAATAGAAAGCCACTTAAATTTACTTAGCAGGGAAGTAAGGTAGGGAGGCATATGCATTAGAATGATTAATTTAGCAGTTGTATAGAATGTTCTATTTAACTAGAAAGAGACAGGAAGCAGAATGACCAAACCAGAGGCTATTCTATCAGAAGAAGTATGAGGTCTTATATTTATTTATTTGTTTTGCACTGAGTGTGGTGACTTTGTTAATAGTAGACAACATAGAACTCTCTATTTTCCCCTCCTATGATAGGAGTACCTCTGACAGGAATTATGAATGGGATATGAAATTCCCATCATAGAGAAATAGATTAGGGATGTGTGTTCCCCTGTCATAGAACTCCTTTTTTGACTGCAGATGAAGATGCATGATTTTCCATTTTATTCCTGGAGACCATGAAGATCATCATACAGTTGCTATAACCATACTCACAGTTAGGAAATGAATTTGACAAAATAGTCATTGAGGGTAATGCCAGTGCTAGCAACAAAGTTAGAAGAGTGGGTATCACTGCTAAGGACAAAGAATACAATCTGTTCCTCTGTACAGTTCAATATGTTCTTCAAAGGTGCCTCTGATGCTTTCTTTACTATTTTCTTGGTATCATTATATTTTTTAGGTTTCTCCAAGCATTAGAGGCAGGCAAATAGAGAAGTTGCTCTTTTTTTGAATGAGTTGAAGAAGGGTGATAAGTCAGTAATAGGGAGTAATCAGAGAAGATACAGATAAGAGTAATGACTTGAAGCCAAGGGAGAAGGTAGTTCTCTGAGATTTTGGTTAACAATATCAAAAGTTGCAGTAGAGATCAAGGAAAAGGGAGACTGAAAAAAAAAGTCATCAAAAGGAGCAATTTTCTAACCTTTGAGGAAAAAAATTGTAAATTTGTTTGGTCAGAAACCAGATGATAAAGGGTTTAGAAATGAATGATTGCCCTCTTAACTCTTTCCTATGCCTTCAGGAAGGATTAGAAAACAATCACGTTTAGTGGAATTTCTGTGTTTATGTACACACACACACACACACACACACACACACACAAACACATTGACAATCTGTTACTAATATTCTTTATGCAAAGATTAGGACAATAAATTGCTATGTGATGTTAGTTGAAAAAATTGTCTTTGTAAATGAATGAATGTATTCTGAAATCAGAAAATCAAGCTATGTCACTTTTTTTTTCTTTTTGTTCTAGCTACCAGAGTATTTAATGCCAAGTCCAATGCCTAATCATAGCAACTAATTCTACTCCAGTTTCTTTAAAAATCTTCTCTGTTTTTTTTTAAATCAAAGAACCATAGAATCTCAGAATTGGAAGATAGTTTACTAATTCAATCTATCATGTAATTGAGGACTTTTTTCAACAACAACCTTGATAGGAAGTGAACTAGTTTTTGAGTTAACAATGGTAGGGAGCTCACTACCAACTGAAACAACTTACTCTGTATCTGCTATAAATGTTTACAGAAAAAAGGTTCATTTTTATATTGACAGAATCTGTTTTCCTACATAATTTAATCATGTCTCTTTCAGTTCTCTCTTTTTTAGACTAAATATTGTCCCTCCCTTTACCTATTTTCCATTAGGTCAAATTTCAAGTCTCCTCTTCAAATTGTTACTCTTCTCTAACATCAAACCAAATCCAAACCAGAAATAAAACCTTAAACATCCACAATATGTAAGGCACTTTACTAAGAATGAGAATTTGAAGGGGAAAAAAATCAAGATTCATTTCCTTAATTGCTCCAATTAAAAAGAGAAACCCAGAAATGAATGCATTATTCTCTATATGGCCTGACTAGCAAAGAGTAAAACATATTTTTTTTATTACAGAGTATTATTTATCTTGTTCTATGCATTATAAACTATGTCTCTACTGGTTTTATCCTTGGCTTACTTTCCATTTTGTTTATCTTGTAAGCTGTCCCAAATCTTTTTGCAAGTTGGCAGGTATAAATCCTAAATAAATAAATAAAAACAAACCTTTTTAAATCAACTCAACACAGTGATACAGCCATTAAATCTCCAAATAGAAAGAAATTAGATAAAAGCCATTTGCCCAGAATGGTAGAATTCAGCTGACAAACAAAGGATATGTCCCTTTATGACAACTAAAAGTTAAATAGAAAAGAGATTTACCATTTAGAGGTTAGAACATTGTCTTGGTTGAGACAGCATATCAGAAACCAACTGCTTCCACTCTTCTTTCCATTATAACATCATTTATAAAATGTGCCAAAGAGCTTTAAAAATGTCTTTGTATACATGCTTAGTCAGTAACACCACTATTAATGAGGAAGATCAGATTTTCTTATCAAAGATAGAAAGAATCAGGCAGTATTGAGCCATGTTTGGAAATATTTAAAGGGCTTGTATCAAACGTGGCCTTAAGCCAATCAATCTCTTAATCAACAAATATTTCTTAAGCATTTATTACATGCTTGAAACTATGCTTGGAGATACAAGGAAAAAAGTTTAAAATTTTCTTCATTCAAGGAACTTACATTCTAAATAGGAGAAGGAAACATGAACATATATAATGACATGCAAAATGTATACAAAATGGATAAATGGTTGATTCAGGAGGCAGTACACTACTATGTAAGAGGGGAGTTAGGAAAGGTTTCATTTTAAAATTTGACAACTGAACTACACTTGAAGGATTCAAAGAGATGAAAGAAGGAACGAATGGGTTCCAGGTATAAAGGCTATCTATCTATCTGTTTATCTATCTGTTTATTTCTGTCTGTGATGTTTGGAAAAGAAGGATGATCTTAAGGAGAGGAGATTCAGGTGGTTATTGTTTGTCCTTTATTCTAGAAGAGGACCATGACAAGATATAGATAAGGATGACTGGAAATGGTGGGCATATGAGAGAAGAATTTAAAATCAACCAAAACAACAGAAGAGTAAATATACTTAAATTTCAGTATTGCTAGAATCTAGTGGATTCCAAAGGAATGTGATTAAAAATAGATATAAATTGCTTCATCTAACCTAGTTCTCAGGCAACCATTTCAGGGGAACAAGGGAGACATTTTCAGGGACAGACTATAGTCTATAGAGTTTATCTCCAAGTCACTCTAAAAGAAAGAAATTGGATTCAATTAGTCAAGTGAGCCTACTCTGATTTCAGGGTATACCTATTCCTCTCTATAAAAGGTAAGTTTTTTAAAACAAAGAAAAAGTCTATTATTCTAGGATACTAAAAATAAAAATTGTATTTGAGGATGAATGATCTTCAGTCAAAATGTAATAAATCAATCAATATCAATAACTAAGTATCAGATACTTTTAACAATGGGGAGGGAGGGAGGAGTAAAAGGACAAAATTGAGGGGAGGAAGGCATTGGAAAAGGTAGGAAAGGAAAGAAGACAGGTTTACCAACTTTGCTTAGCTTCCAACCTATTTAGTTCCAAAATGACACAAAAAAAGTGTTCTTGTTAAGGCACATTTGCAAATTCAGATTATCTCTATATTATTTATATTGGCATCAGATTCTTAGGTATAATGCTGTTTTTCAGTCAATTCAATCATGCCCAACTTTTTATTACCCCATTTGAGGTTTTCTTGGCAAAGATACTTGAATAGTTCACCATTTCCTTCACCAGCTCATTTTATAAATGAAAAACTGAGGCAAACAAAGTTAAGAAATTTTGCCCAGAATCATAGAAGTAATAAGTGTCTGAGGCCAAATTTGAATTCAGGAACATGAGACTTTCTGACTCCAACCCTAGTACTCTATCCACCGTGACGTCTAGATGCCCCTTAATTAGCATAATTATTATTTTAATGTAATTAACATAATAATGTAATATTATGTTAATTAATGTGTATATGTAATAACATTATATGATATATTATTTATACTATATATTAATTATTATAAATAATGTTATTAATGTAATTATATATTAACACAATTATATAATGGAAATTTGCTTCTGGTATTTATTCTTACAATAACAACATCTGACATTTGTACAGTGCTTTAAGGTTTTATAAAATACATACATATATATATATATATATATTATCTCATTTGCTTTTCATAACATCTCTATTAGGTTCTATAACTATGATCATCCCTGTTTTAATGATGAAACATCTGAGCTTCAAAGAACTTGAATAACTTGCTTGTGGCAACAAAGTTAGTGTATTCAAAATTGAGTCTTAGGTTTCTAAAACTTCAATCTTAGAGTGCTTTGTACTGCACATACTACTTCACATTTTGAGGTTAAATTCTGCATCAGACAATTACTAGCTATGTGATCCTAGACAACTCCCTTATCCTCTTTGTCTTACTTTCTTCATCTGTAAAATTAGCAGGTTGGAGTATATGATCTCTAAGTGCTTTTTAGTTCTAATTGTATGATCCCATGTGCCTATGGGCTTCCCCAATGGAAATCAATTGTGCAGTTTCAAAAGACTTTCTATGATTTAATTAACACAAATGGAGCAGTGGGTTCAATATATGTGGGACATTATGAATTCTCATTCAATGAAATTTTTCATTACTGACAAGTAAAGTCTTCATGGCATTAATTTCAATGACTTTGTAAAGGCCATATCTCTACCACTTTCAGTTCCAAGTAGCAGAGGTGTCTTGGAAATGAAGCGTAATGCCAGTGAAAAGAGCTTTGACTCGCAAGGCAGAGAGCCCAGGTTCAAATCTCACCTCTTACCAGTACCAACCACGTGATCTCAGACAGGCCTCCTAATTTGCCTTGTTTTTTTTTTTTCACTGTTAGCATGATGAAGTAGAAGGACTCTAAGGACTTTCTCTGCTCTAGACCTATCATTTGGGTATCAGTCATACCTGAAATATTTCTCTCTGCTTGAAAGGGTTCTAAATATTCTTAATTTACCTCAGGGATGTTACACTAATACCCAGAGTCTGATTCCATGTAAAAAAAAAAAATAATGCAGTTCCATTAACTGAAATTTAATCCAGTTTCAATTACTTCAAAATCCAATTATGTTCATCACTATCCTACAGATAGAAATTATTTTCAGTGGATATAGTGGGGATTTGTTATAGAGTAAATAATGTTTAGGCAACTGTAAGTTTAAAAAGTTTTTAAAAGATGCTTTGTCCTTTTATCAACCACTCTTGCGTTAGCAGTCATCTTTTGAAGCAAATTTAAAGTGATCAGTGAATTTCCTAAGGATATTTGGGGCCCACAATGAATATGTCTATTTGCATGTTTGTGCATATGTATGTGTGTGTGTGTGTGTGTGTGTGTGTGTGTGTGTGTGTATTGGAAACAGAAAATTTGAGAACACTAAAAACTCCTGAGTTTAAATGACTTTGTACATCTCTTTCTCAAAAAAATCCAATTCATCTGCAGGTTGAGACATTACCTTTGTTATGTCATTGTTTTTCTTCAAGAATGAAGGACCACTACCATCAAATAACAAACTCAAAATCTGTCTTTCTAATATGGCCTTGAGCAAAGACACTTCACGAGAAAACATTGTTTCTCATGAAGTGAAACAATGTTCCCTCATCCATTCAAAGAAGAGACAGAACTTAAGTTTTCTCTAACATTTGTTCAGCTGAAACTTTGTATTTTCCTGTGCTCTAGAATTCAGAATTCTTAACTTGGTAAATGAAGATTTTTTTATATAGATTAAAAAATGTAGATATAAATTAAAAAAATGATAGATGGGATATTTCAATATAATTAGTTTCCTTTGTAATCCTAGGTATTTTAGTAAATGTGTTTAAAAACATTATTCTTGGAAGAGACTTTACCAGACTCCCAAAGGAAGTTCCTGATTTAAAAAAAAAAAAAAAAAAAAAAAAGGTAAAGAAGCTGGGGATGGTAGCTCACTCCTGTAATCCTTGCTAGCAGAGGATATAAGGTCAATGGATATCTTGGGCTTCAGAGTTCTGAGCTGAAGTACATTATGCCATTCCGATGTTGCAGCTAAATTTGTGGTTAATATTGTGACTCCTCAAAAGTAGGGTGATGATGGTGTCTAAGGAGGAGTGAACCAGATCAGAAAGTAAACTGAGTAAATTCAGGCTCATTTGCCAATCAGCAATGGAATTGAGCTCATGAATAACCCCTGTCTTTCCAGCCTAGGTAAATCAGAGAACTCTTTTGCCTCAACAGTAAGGAGATAGTCTTTCTGAAGTCCTCCTTCTCTTTCTCTAACACATCATCTGCATAGCTACCGAAATGATTTTCCAAAGAATGAGTCTGATCATGTCACACACTGTCTGCGCAACCCCTTCTCACTAAATAAAGAAAATTTAAAAAAACCCTCCAGGATTTTTCTGTTGTCCTTAAGTTCAAATATAAATTTCTCTATTTGTCATTAAAATATAGTCACAATCTGGCCCTTTCCTACATTTCAAGTATTTTTACACATTATTCTCCTCCTCCACTGGGATACAACTATATTCCATGTTCTAAACACATGACTTTTCATTTTCCATTTCCAAACCATTGTTTATCTCCTCTCCTTTCAATTCTTCAGCTCTGTTTTGGGGAATTTCTGATTTCCTTTGGGAATTCAGGTTAAGTATCACATTCTACATAAAACCTTTCCTCATCTCCCCAGCTGATAGGAATTTTATTCCCCCAACTATTTTATATTCATTACACACACACACACACACACACACACACATGTTAATATATGTTCACAATGCCCCCCATATTAGAATGTGTTATTTGAGGACAGAAATTATTTAATTTATGTCTTTGAAGACCCAGGGTTTATGCAAGGACAAAAATACATTTTAAGATGAAGATGATCTAAGTATTAAAACATCAATACAACCACAATTATAATGAATACAAACATAAAAACACAGCTAAACAAGACATTTTGATGATATTGCTTGTTTCTTTTTTGTGTTAAAATGTTTCCCTTGGTTTCTATAAGTAAAGATCTTATTGAAATCATAAATAAAATGCAGAAGAAAAGAAGATACCTTTCAACACTTTCAAAATAAGACATGTTTACCAAATAAGAGATGGAGGTAATTATAAAGAGAAAAACTGATAAATTTTTTATTACTTAAAATGTTTTTAAATGCAGAAACCAAATAAATTCAAGTAGTTCTAGAAGGAAAGCTAAATGGAGGGGGGGGGAAGCTGAGGTATTTTTCTTTCCTGATAAATGATCAATAATCATTAAAGTATATTGCAACATGCATAAATAAATATATATATACATCCATATATACATATATATGTATGTGTGTATATATAATGGTATATATTCTTATTTATAATATATGTGTGTTTATATAAGTATATTATATAGGTGAACATATAAGTACACAAATATGAACATATAGGCACACACACACATAAATGTATGTGCCCAAGGTCACACAGACAAGAAGTGTTAAGTGTCTGAGCCCACATTTGAACTCAGGTCCTCCTGCTTTCATGGCTGCTGCTCTAGCCACTATACCAACTAGCTGCCCCACATATGTGTATATATATATACACACATATATATATATAACAAATCGTTGTATATATGTTTATATAGATGTATATATAGATAAATATATATATGTGTATATATTTTAATAAAAATCACTCCTCATTGGGTAAATGTTCAAAATACATAAAAAGGCAATTCTCAAAAGAAGAAATGAAAGGTATTAACAAAACATATGAAAAAACATTCCAAGTCTCTCAGATTCCTAAAAGTTCAAAAAACAATTCTGATAAGCAACCTGTTAAGCTTAGATAATTAAAAATGCATAAATAAAAACCACAAACTTTACATAATAAAACCTCTTTTTTTCTGTCCTTCTTTATATATGTAAATCTTCATGTTTGTTTTTGACAAGTCTTTAAGAAAATTATAATTTAATTTAAAAAAAAGAAAAAATGACTTATATCTTAACAAATAAGAAATGACTGGATATTAGCATACTAATCATATTAGAATCAGTTGTATATAGTTATAACTTGAACAGTTAGGTTAAAAGTCAAAATCATCATCAAATCAGAAGAAAAATACAAATATAACAAGGTATTACATGCAATAACAGTGACTCCAATTAAAATATACAAATGAGCTACTGTTACTGAAAACAGAAGTATATAAAAGGAAAGGCTTTGATTTTAAGTACTGGCTATTATTTGTGATAGGTTTAAAAGATTTGCCACAAGAAAAAATACAAAGGGACACAGAAACAAATTTTGCCTGGTGTCTAGATTACTGGCTCTTTCCCCCTGAGCAACCAGTTAACCTGGTTATAAATCACCTAATTATTAATTAATTCATCTCATTGTTGATTAATCTGCTATGGTTAATTACCTGATTTCAAACTGTGGATTTGGCCTTTGACTTTGCTCTCTACTTCAATATTTGTCTATACCCCCACTAGGTTTCTGAATGCTGGCTATAACTATGATACCAGCTTAAAGGCAAATTTATTCTGCTTCTCTTTCTACCCCTACCTTATCCTTTCAGCCCAAATTGGTTCCTCACCCTATCATCACACTCATGCCTCACACTATTTTCAAGTTATTGATACAACCTTCCTTAGATAGAATTGTTCAGACCTGACTGAACTCACACTTTGCAGGAAAGAGTGAAAAAATTAGGGGGGAAGGTACAAACTCAAAAAGTATGACTAAAGTTGTAATGATCACATTCATCATCTCAACAAAAGTAAATGTAGTATAAATCCAGACCTGGGAGCTGAAATACTCCTTTCTGAAGATCTATTTTTCTTAAAATAGAAATGTTTTTGAAGATGTTGAAGATAGGGTTATAATGGATCCTTCAACATCTCCTTATTAAAATTTAATATAAGAAAAAAAAAGAAACATGGCTTCCAAGCAAGATTTTCATAAAACTCTTAGTACAACAGATCCAATCCTACTATTAAGATACCATCAAACCAGAAAAACAAAATAAAGGATGATCACAGAAATGTGAATGAAAGGAACACTATAAGGAAATAGATCTCTGAAAAACTGATAGTGATGAATATTCTTATTGAAGAATAGAAAATGAAATAAACTTCCTTCTTTTAGGCAGAGGCAGGGAGGTAATAGGCAGTAGGTTTTTTTAATAATCTGATCACATCAATCATTTTTGTTGGATTTGCTTTTCTTTTCTTCAGAGTAAAATCCTGTCTTTATTTCTATCTGGTATTGAGAGTTGGGTAGGAAGGGAAATATAATTATATTCAGAAATGACTTTAATATAGAAACAAAAAGTATCAACAAAAGATTCTTTGAAGAGTATATGTACACACTTTAGAGACAGGACCTGGACCTCTAATTTCACTTATCTAGGCTACTCCAGGGAAGGAAACTACACATTGCACAAGCAAATATTTTCATTATAAATTATAGTCTAAATCTCTGTATATTGCTATGTGATATATCTACATGTATATCTATACACCTATGCTTACACATGCACATACAACACACATGCATATATGTGAACATATGCACATATCTATATCCATATGTGTGTACATATGTGTGCATATGTACATGTATATGTATGCCTGTATGCATGTGTGCACATATGCATGCATATGTGTGCGTGTGTGTGCATGTGTGTATATGCAAATACTATTATTATAGATAATATACATGAAATATCATGTTTTTATATATTATATATGTGTACAAATCTATACACACAAATAGATATTTACACACAATATATGTGTATATATTATAAAGAGAAAGTCAACTTGACATATTACATTAATATACATAGATATATTTGTTTATATATGAATGTATGTGCACATATATAAATCTTACATAATATATACATGTGTATAATTCATTATATCACAAATGAAAGAATTTCCCAAAGAAATTTTTTTTCAAAACTATATAGCTGGTGCTTGAATGTTTCATTTCATCGTACATGCTTGTGTCTTATTCTCTGAGATGATCTTCACATATATGTGTGTGTGTGTGTGTGTGTGTGTGTGTGTGTGTGTGTGTATGGAATGTTAATGAATGACTTTATAGACTATTCCCTTTGAATTTATAGCCATCAATTCCCCTTTCATGTTCAACCCTTTCAGATGGCAACATCTTTCCATTAATCAGGAGCATTTGCATTCTAAATGATCTTTTTTTCAAAAGTTGTTTGAAG
This sequence comes from Myrmecobius fasciatus, assembly GCA_023553655.1. NCBI lineage: Eukaryota > Metazoa > Chordata > Mammalia > Dasyuromorphia > Myrmecobiidae > Myrmecobius > Myrmecobius fasciatus. The sequence continues at coordinate 249,255 of JAJPUD010001339.1, forward strand.
GGCATGGTGGGGGGAAGGAGGGAAGGATGATAGAAATAATATATTATTTTGTTGTCTGTATCAAAGAGGAAAAAAAATAGCTTGAGACAGAGTCAACTAGTGTATACAGGGATGAGAGTCTACACACACACACTCACAGACACACAATATTAAAAACAAGAAACTATCTTTGCATGTATTTGGAAAAATAAAATACCATTTAAAAAATAACAAAAATATATATGAAAAATCTTGAATGCTGAGAAATTTTAACTAGAATAGATTGTTTTTCCTAAGGTTATGGCTTAAAGGATCTTATTTCTTTTTATAGCCAGAATCACTTTAGCTGCATGATTTAAGAGTATTAACCTTGATGCAAAGGTTTGAAGTTTATTGCATCATAAATGAAAGAATTTCCCAATGAAATATTTCCCCAAACATTATTAGTTAGTGTCAGAGTGTTTTTATTTACCTCAGGAGCTCATGTCACCCTCTATTATGACCTAGTATAATTCTTTTAGTGAATTATGGACTAATAGAGTTGTCCTTATGAACTGGGTACAATTATTTCTTTCAAATATTTGGTGGTAATGCCCTTATAAATTAGATTCTTGGTATCTTATACCTTGTCAATAGGTGTGTATGTGTGTGTATGTATAGACTTCTTTTCCTCAATTCTAATTAAAGGAATTTCTAAGAAAAGAGTGATTATTTATAAAACATTTATAAAGTGATCTTTTTTTTTTTTTACTTTAACTCTAAGATCCTATGATAAAATCCAATCTATTCAATTGGTTACTTACTTGCTCTGAATGGACTGGAAAATGCAGGAAAGAGCTTTTTAAAATCTATTATCAATAATGCCCATCTTATAATTATTAAAATGCAGTTTTTAATCAAGACACTGAAAATCTATGCTGATTAGCTCATCATTTTGAAAATATATATAAAATCCATGGTTTTGCAAATATGAATGTTGAAGACTAAGCATATATTTTGAAAATAAAAAGCTTTATTAGAAGTAAAAAAAAAAAAAAAAAACCTAGGAGGCCATCTAATAGATCCTCTTTGTCTTATAAATCAGGAAATGGAGTTGTGATTGTAACTGCAGTCACAAGTTAAGTGATTTGCTTAGGGTCCCAACAGTACCAACAAAGAGCAAATATTTTAGGCAAAGATGTCAAGCCAGCAGAAAGATAAATCATTCTTTTCTTAGAAATTCCTTCAGTTAGAGTTGAGCAAAAGATCTGAAAGAAGAAATTGGGCAGCTTTATGCACTGAGAAATGTTCTCCTCTTCACACAAAGCCAACTATAGTATATTAATTATAGAATCCATGCTTTCCCTCATTTTCTTCCTCCAACCTGAGATTTCCTTTTCATCTTTTAAGTTCAATATACTGGCCTGTGTATAAAATGATTTCAAAAAGAAAGATGACACTTTTCAATTTTTTTTCTTTTTTAATACATTCTGGCATCTCTGAATCAAGTTAAAGGAGGCAGAATGTGGAATAATTTTTGAATTTGGAGACAGAGGATGTGGGTTCAAATTCTAATTATGTTGTTCAATACATGTGGGAATTGGGAAAGCCATTTAATGACTATGTTTTGGTTTTCTTTGTATCCTCAGTGATTAGGATAATCAGCATAAAATAGGAGCTTAAAAACATTTATTAATGACATACTTACCTCCTCTGGGCTTCAGTATTGCTATCTATAAAATGAGGGGTAGGATTAGATCGCCTCTACTTTTTTTTTCTGGGTATCTACATGGCACAATGGTTAAGGTACCATAACTGGAGTCAGGGAAGATCTGAGTTCAAATTTGACTTCAGACCCTTACTTGATGTGTTACCAAGAGCAAGTCATTTGACCCTGCCTCAAATTCCTTATCTATAAAATAAGCTGGAGAAGTATATGACAATCCACTCCAGTGTCTTTGTCAAGAAAAGTCCAAATGGATCCATGAAGAGTGAATATGTCTGGATTCTAGAGTGTTTGTGTCTTTTTACTAGCTTTTACTAACTTTGCCACTTATTAAATATGCGAACGTAGGAAAATCACTTGATCTGAGATAATGAAGAGTGAGCCATGATTGAAAAACAACAAGAAGTTTATTTCTAGATCAAAATTTATGATTCTATGATCAAATATATGCCAGACCAATGTGTCTTTTGAATTCTTATCACCTTGAGTAGAATATATAGTGGATGCTCAGGACCTTAGAAATCATCTAGCTGTACTTTTTATTTCATGGATGAGGGAACTAGGTTTTATGGAGTTAAATAATATGTCTAAGATCAGTGCTTTTGTGTCTTTTTTACTAGCTTTGCCACTTATTAAATATGTGAACTTGGGAAAATCACTTGATCTGAGACAATGCGGGAAGAATGCAATAACACTGACCTTGCACTCAGAAAACTTGATTTTGACTTGTTAGTTGCTAAATGGTCTAAGGAAAAGTTGAATCCTATAGTGCAAGCCCCTTTTCCTCTTTGATATCATGTGTCATTTTTAAATGAGAATAACAATGCTTGTTACTCACTTTATAGACATAGTTTGGTTAAAACCTTTTGTATATAGCAATGATTCATATACATATGAGATAAGAATGACAACCTCCCTGATCCTCATTTTTTATCATGAAATCAAGAAGTTAGATTAAGCATTCTCCTGGGTTTATTAAAATTCTAACTTTTGTGATGTAACAAAATAGACCATAGAGGAAGGTTAAGCTGTGTGTGATGAATGAGCATGTCACTATGGTTTGCCCAGTTGAGCTAATGAGCCAAAAACTGTATTTAAAAAAATTAGGATTCATAGGAAGCTTTCTCATTAGATATATGAGGCCAATCTCCAAATATCCTTGTGAAAATGAATAACAATAATTTCTCTTTTCTTTTTCAGATATAATACTTTAGTTCTGTGGAAGTACATCATTCAGAATGAGTTCATAATTTCTTTTGCTCTACCTTCCATATCACTGACTATTGTCACCAGTCAATGAGGTAAAATTCCTACAGTTGTAAAGATTTTTTTTTTCACTGAGGGCAAAAGACAGTTGAATGAGTTGGACTGCTGAGGTGGGAGGGATAGCTCAGCACAGAGAACAAACTGAATGAAAGTGAATTTGCACCAGAAGACAAAGTCCTGTCCTTAAACCTCAGGAGAGTTGAAAAAGAAAATAGGTCCCATAATAGCAATACTAGGAGATGAGACCTGTAGGGGTGACAATTAGGGGAGGAGTATTGTGGAAAAGCAGAGGACTAAAAGACAAAGTGTGGGTATGGCAGTCACTGTAGAAAAGATATATGTTTCCTTTCTTCAACTCTAGCATCCCAGCACTCTGAGTCAAAGTGCTGTTTGCCTCATGCTACTGATAGTCTGGGGAATTCATGACTACTACAAATCTGTTCCTTGCTATTTATAGATATGACAAGTCATTTTTTCTGAGAGATGGGTATTATTTCCCTGAATTTTCCCAACATGGAATTTCATGTTATTTCTCATTCTCTCTCTAACAGATAAAGATAATTTCTTAAAAACAATTTTAAATAAGGTGGTTCATATATTTAAAGTGAATGAACATGATTTCAAGAATTACTTCAATATAGAATCCCTCCATTGCAGTATTTCTCAATGTGTTAAAGAAACCTTAAAGAATCTTAAAAATATCAAAGAATCTTTTCATATTTAATTTGCAATTGTTAGATGGCACAATGCTGTCATGAAACTTCAGTAAGCAGGCAAATCTGATGAGTACATTCAAAAGGTACTTGAGGTACAATGGACAGCACAAATAGAAAATGCATCCATATGGTAGGTAGCATAGAGGAGAACAGCAACTTCCAGCTTTAACTAGAAAGTTGAAGATTTTTTTTAATGAGTGATCTTTTTACATTCACCAAAACTTAATCCATATCATTTAAGACTATATAAATATGTTAGTGGATTTTTTATTATGGTACATCACAATGAATAGAAATAACTGAATAATTTATTTGGTTAAAAAGTATTTACATTTCCAATATTACTTTGTGATTATAAAAAACAAAGATCAATATTTTAAGTAATTTAGTTTTTATTATTCCATTTTTTCATATGTACTCTATGTTTTTAATACATTTGATGCCCAGAGAACAAGAATGATAATAGATAATAAATAGCTAACAAACCAACTAATACTAACAAAAGAATTTTCCTAAAGCATAAGTTTAACCATGTGATCCACCCTACTCAAAAAACTTCAGCGATTCCTTACCACTTCCAAGATCAAATGCGATATGTTCTGTGATTAAAAATCCTTAATCCCTGATCCCTTTCTATCTTTTTTAATTTTCTTATATGTTAGTGTCTTACACACATTAGAGACACAGTCACTCTGGCTGACTTGCCTTCCTTATATATATATCACTATCTTCCATCTCCATGTTCCATGTCTCTGATTGCCCACTGACTTTCTCCTTTTTGCTAGAATGCTCTACCACCTCTACCTCCTTTAGTCTTAGAATACTTGACTTCTTTAATTCCTCATTTTAACTGCCACCTTCCTTTCTCATTTCTTCAAACTAGTAGTAACTCTCCCTCTGAGATTACCTTGCACTGTGTATCATCTATGTATCTACACACATATACATATGCATATATATGCATTTATACACACACACATATATAGATAGATTTATATATCTATATCTATTTATCTGTCTCTCTATACCTCTTTGTGTACATATTATCTTCCTCACGAGAATATCTGCCTTTTGAGGGCAGAAAGTTCTCCTCAAAAACTCCAGGAGCTTTTTGCTTTTCTTTGCTTTCTTAATAAACTTAGCAAGGTGCTTAGTACATAGAAAATGCACAAGAAATGCATATTGATTCATTGGTTGGTTGGTTGATGTAATATAAAAAAGTGGATTAGAATTGTTTAAAGTGCATGTGAGATCTGTAGAAGGAAAATTCATTAGCAGCTAAAGACATTGGGGAAAGCTATATGGATGAGGTGGTTTTTAAAGCTGGTTTTTAAATGAGGAAGAAGAGAAGAAAAGAGAGGAGGAGGAGGAGGAGGAGGAGGAAGAGGAGGAAAAGGAAAGCTGTTAAATAGCACTTTAAAGTTTCTAAAGGATTTCACACAAAATATCACACTTTATTTTCACTATTACCTTGTGATTTACATAGTACAGGTATTAATAACCTTAATACATGCATAAGAAGAGGGTCCAATAGTTCGTATGATTTTCCCATAGAAAGGAAATACAAATCCATGTCTCTCTCTTACTTAACCATCCAAAATCTTCATTAATGATTGAAAAAGAGAAGTAGGAAAAACAGTTATAGTGACGACCTTATCTTCTCAGTTTCACATTTTATTTCCTTTCCCTTCCTCTTCAATCACTGCAACACTCTAACACTCTCCACCAGTCTCCACTGAATATACACACCCAACCAATTTTTATACTCTAAAAGAAAATGTTTAGAACTATCAATGTGATCATTTTTTTCTTCTTCCTCTGGTCCATGTTTCCAAAATTATTGAATGTTTTTTACCTCCTAGGATTATTGTAAGGATCCATTGAGGTGGTATTTGTAAAGTGTTTATCACAATACCCCAGCCTCTGTAATTATTTAGGGAAGGAGAAAGGGGAAGGAAATGAGCATTTACATAACACATTTGTGTCAAGCCCTATGCTAAGTGTTTTGGGGTTTGTTGTTGTTGTTGTTGTTGTTTGCTTGTTTTGTTTTGTTTTTTTACAAATAATATATTACTAAAAACAAAAACAAAAACCTTTGTGAGGAAATGCTATTATAACCCCCTTCTCAAAGCTAAGGAAACTGAGTAAAACAGAAGATAAGTGATTTACAAGGCAAGGCAAAAAAAGGCTCAGAAAATTAATTTGTGTCTGAGGCTAGATTTGAACTCAGGTCTTCCTGACTCCAGGCCCTGCACTCTGACACCTTCATCTTCTAGTTTCTTTTCTCTATCCTCCTTCCCTTTTTTCTCCCTCTCTCCCTCCCTCCCTTCCTTCCTTCCTCTGTCCCTCCCTCTCTTTCTCCCTACCTTCCTCTCTCTCTCTCCCTCCCTCCCTTCCTCTCTCCATCACTCCCTTCTTTTCTTCTTTCCTTCCTTCCTTCCTTTCTTCTTTCCTTCTTTCCTTCCTTCTTTCCTTCCTTCCTTCCTTCCTTCCTTTCTTCCTTCCTTCCTTCCTTC
>JAJPUD010001339.1:255446-268555 GCA_023553655.1 Myrmecobius fasciatus
CTTCCTTCCTTCCTTCCTTCCTTTCTTCCTTCCTTCCTTCCTTCCTTCCTTCCTTCCTTCCTTCCTTCCTTCCTTCCTTCCTTCCTTCCTTCCTTCCTTCTTTCTTTCTTTCTTTACTTCCTAGAAGGAGGAAGCTAGTGAATTTGGGGCTAGTGAATATAGATGACCACAGATAAAAAGGTAACCAAAACTTATCAGAACAGTTTTTATTTTTATTGTAAAGAGGTTTAATATCTATGTAGGCACAAAAGATTTATCAAATATAATTCTTAATATCAGAACCCTCAGAAGCTCCACATCATACTTAGAATACAGGGTTGCAGGACCACTGACTCAAGCAATATGGTTCAAGCAAATAAAGCCATTTGTTCACTCCTGAAATAATTTTATTTTGTTATCATATAATTGGAAATCAAGCGAAGAAAAAAGATCTGGTCAAATCATGTGATTCAGTGGCCCTGTTAAAATCACCCTGAACTGAGGTATAACTAGCAAATATGATTACATTATTATATAAAGATAGGCTAGATTAATAAGAAAGAAATAAAAACACAAGACTAGGCAATGTTACCTTTGTCTTTCCCATGAATGAAATAGATTAGAATTTGGGAAATTATGTCTACACAAGTATTTCCTTCACAGAACTGACATAAGAGCTTCTCACTTAAAGAACAATGAAAAAATAGAGTTTACTATGCCATTAGTTGCAGCTACAGTAAAAGACACACAGCATTTTATGTCACAGTAGTTTTAACTCTGCCTTATTCACAAATTAACAGTAATTTTCTTCTATTCCATATGCTATATATATATATATATATTAAAAGATAATTATTGAGGCATTATTTCAAAGCCATAATTTTATAGATTTTTGAATACTGACATTATTGTAACAATAAAAATGCTCACCATTATCAGTTTCATTTACTCATTTTTTTCTAAACAAATACATGTAATTCATTTAAGAGAACAAAATACATTTTAGGAGTTTTATTTCTGAGTCAACACATCAGTGGAGGCAGTGATTCTCCAACTTATATATAGCCCCCTCACCCCCACCTCCCTAAGCTTTCCAATATTCTGTGACTAGAGTATTACACATTACAGATTTTTTAGATAAATTAAACCAGAGCAAAATTTATAATTAGTACTGAGTGGGTGTAGTCTTAAGAGCTAACAAAGCATAGAGGAAAAGTAGAAATACTTTTTTAATTTTTTTAACATACAATTCAGGTAACTTCCAAAGCTGGTTCTCAAGTGATATCTGAGACATTCTATTTAATTAAAACGTAATTTATTTTGAGAAATGTACACTATCTTCCTCCTTCTACAAAAGCCGCTCTTTACTAACTGCAATTTGAGGAAGATATTCTGACCCTTGTCTAAATATCTCTTTCAGGAAAATACTGTACATCTGTTCAAAAAGTATTTTGATAGTTAAAAATAGGTTATGATTTTTGAAAGGAAAAGATGACTCAAAGAACCCTCCTTAAGAGACAGGCTGATCCATGCAACCACCTGCCATTGTCTGATAATCTCAACTGAAGAAAATCATAAGCAAGCATGGTTTTAAAAGTCAAGGAAAAGTTTTTTTTTTTCATAATTTCCTAGAATTTATATAGCCCTTTAAGGTTCTCAAAGTGCTTTACAAATATTAACTCATTTTATGCTGATGATTACATTAGGAGGTAGGCCCTTTTATTATCCCCATTTTACAGATGAGAAAACTGTAGTGGAGGTTGTGATTTGTCTAGTATCAAATAGTTAATAAGCTTTGGAGGCAGGATTTATACTCAGATTTTCCTGACTCCAGGGCCAGTGTTCTTTATATCCAAAGTACCACTAGATATCTCTGAACTCATAGAGTTATCCCTTCTACATCATGACTTTCCCCAATATTATGAATTGGCATAAAAAATTAAATAGCTGAAAGCCATGATGAAAAAAAGAATCTAAACACTATCTTCCAGGAAATCCTGAAAGAAAACTGCCCTGAGATTGTAGAATCAAAGGGCAAAATCACCATTGAAAGAATTCACCGATCACCTCCTGAAAGAGACCCCAAAATTAAGACCCCAAGGAATATCGTGGCTAAATTTCAGGACTATAGCACCAAGGAACAGATTCTGCTAGCAGCTAGAAAGAAACAATTCAAATACCGAGGATCAATAATTAGAATCACACAGAATCTGTCAGCCTCCACACTGAAGGATCAAAGGGCCTGGAACCAGATATTCCGAAGGGCAAAGGAACTTGGATTACAACCAAGAATAACTTATCCAGCTAGAATGAGCATTATCCTCCAGGGAAGATGGTCATTCAATGATATAGGTGAATTTCACCTATTTCTAATGAAAAGACCGGTTCTGTACAAAAAATTCAACACCCAAACACAGAACTCAAGAGAAGCATAAAAAGGTAAAAAGGAAAGGACTCTTGAGGACTTTATTTTTACTAGGGGGATACTTAAAGTTTGGGGGTATAATTAACTAGATATAACTTTGATAATATGAAAAAGAGAACTAGAGGGGAAAAGATTGTCATACTAGAGAAAAGAGGGAAAAAGTGGTAAAATAAGATCTAAAAAAAAAAGGAGGGAAAACAAGGTAAAATCACCTGAAGAGGCAAAGAAAACCTAATATAATTGAGAGAAAGAGGGGAGGGAGATGAGCATTGTGTAAATCTTACTCTCATCAGGTTGGGCTCTAAAAGTGTATATCAGACATTTGATTTCACATAGAAACTTGTCTGTTGCTAGAGGGAAGTGGGAGGGAAAGGAGGAAAAGTAAGGGACAAACTAATAGAAGGGAAAATAGAAGAATCAAGGGAAAGGAGTAAAAACGGGGGAGGGGATCTAAAGGGTGGAGTATTGTTTGGGGGAGGGGGTCATCAAAAGCAAAGTACTGAGGAGGGGGGAAGGGAGAAAGGGGAAAGGAAAGGGGAAAACATAACTTGGGTAAATAAGATGGCAGGAAATAAAGAATTAGTTATTCTAACTGTGAATGTGAATGGGATGAACTCTCCCATAAAACGGAAGCGGATATCAAACTGGATTAAAAACCAGAATCCCACAATATGTTGTCTACAAGAAACACATCTAAAACACAGTGACACATATAGGATGAAGGTAAATGGCTGGAGCAGAAAATATGCTTCAGGTGAACAAAAAAAAAGCAGGGGTAGCAATCCTTATCTCAGATCAAGTAAAAGCCAAGATAGATCTAATCAAAAGAGATAAGGAAGGAAACTATATTTTATTAAAGGGTACCATAGATAATGTAGCAATATCTATACTAAATATATATGTACCAAGTGCAATAGCACACAAATTCCTAGGGGAGAAATTAAGAGAGATGCAAGAAGAAATAGACAGCCAAACGATACTAGTGGGGGATCTCAACCTTGCTTTCTCAGAATTAGATAAATCAAACTACAAAATAAACAAGAAAGAAACTAGGGAGATAAACCAATTGTTAGAAAAGTTAGGTATGATAGATCTATGGAGAAAGTTGAATGGAGACAGTAGGGAGTTTACTTTTTTCTCAGCAGTCCATGGAACCTATACAAAAATTGACCATGTGTTAGGGCATAAAAACCTCAAAATCAAATGCAGAAAGGCAGAAATAGTAAATGCATCCTTTTCAGATCATGATGCAATAAAAATCACATGCAATATAAGGCCAGGAGAAAATAAACCAAAAGTTAATTGGAAATTAAATAATCTAATCCTGAAGAATGAATGGGTGAAAGAGCAAATCATAGACACAATCAATAATTTCATCCAGGAGAATGACAATAAGGAGACAACATACCAAAATTTGTGGGATACGGCCAAAGTGGTTATAAGTGGCAATTTTATATCTCTAGATGCTTACTTGCATAAAATAGAGAAAGAAAAGATCAATGAATTGGGCTTATTATAAAAAAAAAAACTAGAAAAAGAACAAATTAAAAACCCTCAATTAAATACCAAATTAGAAATTCTAAAAGTAAAAGGAGAAATTAATAAAATTGAAAATAAGAAAACTATTGAGATAATAAATAAAACTAAGAGTTGGTTCCACGAAAAAACTAACAAAATAGATAAGCTTTTAGTTAATTTGATAAGAAAAAGGAAAGAGGAAAATCAAATTGTTAGTCTCAAGAATGATAAGGGAGAACTTTCCTCAAATGAAGAGGAAATTAGAGCAATAATTAGGAGTTACTTTGCCCAACTTTATGCCAGTAAGTTTGATAATCTAAATGAAATGGAGCAATATCTACAAAAATATAGATTGCCCAGGTTAACAGAAGAGGATATAAATTATTTAAATAGCCCCATATCAGAAAAAGAAATAGAACAAGCTATTAACCAACTCCCTAAGAAAAAATCTCCAGGGCCAGATGGATTTACATGTGAATTCTACCAAATATTCAAAGAACAATTAATTCCAATACTACGCAAACTATTTGAGAAAATAGGGACAGAAGGTATACTGCCAGAATCCTTCTATGAGACCGATATGGTGCTGATAGCTAAACCAGGTAGGGTGAAAACAGAGAAAGAAAACTATAGACCAATTTTCCTAATGAATATTGATGCAAAAATTTTAAATAAGATATTAGCAATGAGATTACAGAAAGTCATCCCCAGGATAGTACACTATGACCAAGTAGGATTTATACCAGGGATGCAGGGCTGGTTCAATATTAGGAAAACTATCAGCATAATTAATTATATTAACAACCAAATTAACAAAAACCATATGATTATCTCAATAGATGCAGAAAAAGCCTTTGACAAAATCCAACACCCTTTCCTATTAAAAACACTAGAGAGTATAAAAATAAATGGGCTCTTCCTTAAAATGATCAGTAGCATCTATTTAAAACCATCAGCAAGCATCATATGTAATGGAGACAAACTAAAACCATTCCCAATAAGATCAGGAGTGAAACAAGGCTGCCCACTGTCACCATTACTATTTAATATTGTATTAGAAATGTTAGCTTTACTAATAAGAGAAGAAAAAGAGATAAAAGGAATCAGAGTAGGTAATGAAGAAACCAAATTATCACTCTTTGCAGATGACATGATGATATACTTAGAGAACCCTAGAGACTCAACGAAAAAACTACTAGAAACAATTCACAAATTTAGCAAAGTGGCAGGATTCAAAATTAATCCACATAAATCATCAGCATTTTTATATATTACCAACACAATTCAACAGCAAGAGATACAAAAAGAAATTCCATTCCAAATAGCAGATGATAGGATAAAATATTTGGGAATCTATCTGCCAAGGAAAAGTCAGAAAGTATTCGAACTAAATTACAAACCTCTTACCACACAAATAAAATCAGACCTAATCAATTGGAAAAATATTAAGTGCTCATGGGTAGGCAGAGCAAACATAATAAAAATGACAATACTACCCAAACTAATCTACTTATTTAGTGCCATACCAATCAAACTCCCAAGAAATTATTTTACAGATCTAGAAAAAATAGTAGCAAAGTTCATTTGGAAGAACAAAAGCTCAAGGATTTCAAGGGGATTAATGAAAAAAAAGGCAGATGAAGGTGGCCTTGCTGTACCAGATCTAAAACTATATTATAAAGCAGCGGTCATCAAAACCGTTTGGTACTGGCTAAGAAATAGAGCAGTAGATCAGTGGCACAGGATAGGTTATCAGGACAATCTAGGCAATAACCTTAACAGTCTAGTGTTCGATAAACCCAAAGACCCCAACTTTTGGGATAAATACTCTCTATTTGGCAAAAACTGCTGGGAAAATTGGAAACTAGTGTGGAAGAAATTAGGGCTTGACCCATACCTAACACCACATACCAAGATAAGATCTAAATGGGTTCATGATCTAGATATAAAGAGGGACTTTGTTAGCAAGTTAGAGGAACATAATATAGTTTATCTCTCAGACCTCTGGAGATGGAATAAATTTATGTCCAAAGAAGACCTGGAACTCCTAATTGAACACCAGATGGATAATTTTGATTATATTAAGTTAAAAAGTTTCTGTACAAACAAAACAAATGCAGACAAGATTAGGAGGGAAGCATCAAATTGGGAAATCATCTTTACATTTAATGGTTCTGATAAAGGCCTCATTTCTAAAATATATAGAGAATTGTCTCATATATATAAGAACTCAAGCCACTCTTCAATAGATAAGTGGTCAAGGGATATGAACAGACAATTTTCAGATGATAAAATTAAAACCATCTCTAGTCATATGAAAAGTTGCTCCAAATCACTATTGATCAGAGAAATGCAAATTAAGACAACTCTGAGGTACCACTACACACCTGTCAGATTGGCTAAAATGACAGGAAAAGATAATGATGAATGTTGGAGGGGATGTGGGAAAACTGGAACACTAATACATTGTTGGTGGAACTGTGAATGGATCCAGCCATTCTGGAGAGCAATTTGGAGCTATGCTCAAAAAGTTGTCAAACTGTGCATACTCTTTGACCCAGCAGTGTTTCTACTGGGCCTATATCCCAAAGAGATCTTAGAGGAGGGAAAGGGCCCCACATATGCAAGAATGTTTGTGGCAGCCCTTTTTGTAGTGGCTAGAAACTGGAAACTGAAGGGATGCCCATCAATTGGAGAGTGGCTGAATAAATTATGGTATATGAATGTTATGGAATATTATTGCTCTGTAAGAAACGACCAGCAGGACGGTTTCAGAGAGGCCTGGAGAGACTTGCATGAACTGATGCTGAGTGAAACGAGCAGAACCAGGAGATCATCATACACAGCAACAACAGTATTACATGATGATCAATTCTGATGGACATGACTCTCTGCAACAAAGAATTGTCTCAAACCAGTTCCAGTTGTTCACTGAAGAAAACCATATACACCCAGAGAGAGGGATATGAAATATGGACCACAACGTAACATTTTCATGATCTCTATTGACATTTGCTTGCATTGTGATGCCTTTCTCTGATTCTTTTTTTTTTTTTTTGTAGATAGGATTTTTCTTGCATAACTTCTCAAGCATTTCAACATTATTAACATATAGTAGACTTCCTGCCATCTAGGGGAGGGGAGGGGACTGGGGGTAAAATTTGTAATGGAAAGCTTTGTAAAGATCAAAGCTGGGGAACTACCCATACATATGTTATACAAATAAAAAGCTTTAATAAAAAAAATAAATAAATTAAATACAAATAAAAAATTAAATAGGAATTTGGGGATGGAGGGTATTGCTAAAAACCACAAACTATACAACAAGGGCAACAGATGACATAGAACTTATATCAAATATTTAACAAACATTTAACAAACATTTTATAATAAGGTTTTTAATAAACATCACAGTTAATAATAAATATAAAAGGAAAAAGGAAAAAAATAGGTTTTCTGTGGTACAAAAGGAAGGCCAAAAATTTTTATGTTGATTTTGCAGAATGCAGGAGCATTGCATCACTAATCACCTGCCACAACTATCCCCTATCCCCTGTGATATGGAAAGGATAAGTGTACTGCTTTCAGACCAGTCCAGTGGGTCAAGCCCAGCATGAGATTGCAGTGAGATATTTCTGAGCCGAAAATGCCACAAAAACAACTTCATTAGTGATAAAAGACATAAGTCTAAATTTAGATCTAAATCCTATGGCTAAAAAGAATAGACTTATTTTGATAAGTAACAGGTGGTCTAAATCAAAACAGTACCATCACAGGTCAGAGAGAATTTCCCTAAATCTTCCAAAACTCCTCATAGACTGGGCCAGTGTTTTGCTTTTTTTGTTTGTTTGTTTTGTTTTGTTTTTACACTTCATGGAAGTCAAACAGGACTTATGCTTGCTTAAAATATAAGCCTAGCCTACATAAGACAGGTGGTACTTCTCCCACATGTCATGCAGAATTTATAAGATAAAAATAATTGCGTGAACTATTAAGGTAAGATGAGGTATATGATTGTAAGTTTGATTTTATTTTGTGGCAAAAAATGTTTATTTTTGCCTTACTAAATAAAAATGATTTTGACAAAAATGACTGTATTTCCTTAAAATGTAAAGAAATAAACTCCAAATTATTGCTATCCCATTGAAATATACAGTATTGGAGGTTCCCATAGTTCTACAGTAGGTGCTGTATCTTCATATGATAGGTGCAAAATAGAGAAATATTTTATTAATTTATTATTGCTGCTAAAACCTTATTGACCACAAGAATAATAATAATGTTGTGCTGATGTCTGACAGATTTTTCATGCCTTGTCTGTGGTCCTTTTCTTCATTCATGCATTTTTGTAGTAAGCTGAACCTAACTCAGTATGGTCCCTTGGTAATTTAATTCCAATAAGGGAATGAAATGAGACACAAATATTATTTGACAGTTAATAAAAGGATATTTATTTAGCCATAGCTTAGATACTCAACAAGGTTACAATACTCAGCTTGGTTAAAAAGATGCTTTTTAGCTCCAAATGATAGTTTAAGGTCTGATGATTCCACTAGCATCAGTAGATCAACCAAGTTTGAGTGGCCTGGACTCCACTTGGGATAAGGCCTTTTGGTCTGATTTGGTTTGGTTTTTTAGTGCCCTTAGATAAGAAAGAATCCACATCAATGTAACCTGAGGTTGTTAAAAAGCTAGGAAAAAAAAAAAAAAAAAACCCAGCTTATTTTAGCTTTAGCCCCTTTGGCTAACTCTGTCTAGGAGATAACTTCCTTAGCTTTTAACAAAAGAATTACTTAAGTCTCTGTGGCAGGGGAGCAAGGGATACCACACCCAAAAAAAATATGCATTTAAAAAAAAAAAAAAAAACATTGGGCAGTTAGATGGCATAGTATCTGGCTTGTAAAATGAGTTAGAGATAGAAATGGCAAACCACTCCAGTATCTTTGCCAAGAAAACTCCAAATGGGGATTATAGTCAAACACAATTGAAATGGCTGAAAAACAAAATTATTAACAATTCGTTTATCTAATTTCCACCACGTCCATAGTTTAGACAATTACTAGGAGTCCATTTTTAAGCTGTTGGTAGAGGTAACTATTTAAACAAAGCTCAATCAAAATGGGGATAATTTTTGGCCAGTGTTTCTTAAATGTATATATAATCGTTTGGAGTGCTAGTTTTGGAGTCAGAAAATGAACAAAATTAATGAAGTCCCAGCCCTGGGACCCATTATAGAAATGTGGGAAACACTATCACTTTGTCTTTGTATTTGAGTCTAGTTTGGATAACATCTAGTCTCTATATGCAGAAGGTGACTTAACTGATATTTTTGTTAGCACCAGGTACAATATAAGAGAGAGAAAGAGACAGACAGACAGATATATAGAGACAAAAAGAGAGAAAGACATAGAGATGTATTCACCTACATATATATACACAATACATATATACATAATACATGTACATGTGTATGTATTTAAATAAATGTACAACATAGTTAATAAAATATACTTTATAAATACTTTAACATACCAAAATATTTATATAGTTATGTGTATGCATATACATAAAAATATATAAAAGAGAAGAAATATTATAGACAAAAGATTTCTCAAATTTTTTTTCTGAATCAAATAAACAAAATAAAAAGAAAATCACATATTATTTAACCAGGACAAAAATTGAACCATTAAAGATAGAGGTCAGAGTATTCCAGGATCTTCAAAATGACTTTAAGAGAAATAAAATCCATTTTTCTTTTCAAAATGTAAAAGCCAGAGGCAATAACTATTTGAGTGGCAAAATTGGTGGTAAATAGAGCAATAAATAAAATCTCTATTTACCCAGATCAATGTGCCCAGCCAAAGCTGAAAAAAGATGAAGTTTTGGGTTTCAGATCAGTATGATTGCTCAAATGAAATATATTTATTGTTGGGAGACAGAAAACTGCCTCAGGGGATTATTGTTAATAGACTATTAATAGTAGCCAAGATGAACAAACCAAATTGTGTAATGGTTACTTTAAAAATGCAATTAAACTGAAATGATTATTTAAAGGGGGGGGGGGGAGGTGAATTAGAAAAGTAGAGGAGCAAAGAAAAGCAGATTACTAAATTTCCTTTTGTAATGCCTGTTTCCCTGAATTATTATGCCCTGAATAACATTATTATAGCCCCACTCCTTTGTTCCTTGCCAGTAGGACTGGAGGCCCTGAAAAACCATTGAGTCATAAAACTCCAGTTGTCTTATTTCAATCCTTGCTGGGATAATTCCTCCTCCATTTGAGTGTTTCCCCTCGCCTTGCTGTCTCCTGCCCTCAACCTTCTTATCTTGACCCTCATCCTATCAGGACTAAGTTATGATATTCTCCTGGAACTATGGCTTGTCCACTCACCCAATATCTTTGCCTCCCTGCCTTTGTTTCCCCTACAGCTGGAGCCCTATAAAAGTCTCCTGCATTAGTTTGCTCGCTGCTTAATGCTTTGAGACAAGAGTCCCATGTAGCTGGCTAGCCTTGGCAAGTCTAAAATTCTCCACAATTAAAATATTAAAAACCAATCTCTGTCTTGCCTCAGTTTCTCCAGCATTACACTTTAAGGCTACATTTTGGTTGTTCACGCAGCTCAGTGTAAATTATGGCTTTGGTTTTTATATATCATAGAGCATTTAGGTTTTAGCTGCTGAGGATATTTGTCAAAGTCATCATCTCTCCTTCTTGCATCCCATCCTCTACAAATATGTTTAATATTACAACAGAGGATTTGTTCTGGGTTTCCTTATAAAAAATGTCATGTTAATATATCTACATACTAAACATTGAACTTCACATTATCACTAGTTTGCCCAGAAATTGATATGGGATTGATGTTAATTGGCAATGTCTTCACTGGATGATGATGAATTATAGTACAAAGAACCATTCTTTATACCACCAGTCTTAAAATACAATGTAGTATGGCAGTGGATGATATGATTTGTTAATGGGATTCAAGAAAAGAGAATAGTTGAATAAAAATGTTAAGAACAGGAGAGGTCCTCACAGATGTTCTAATTTAATCCCCTCAGTTTATTGATGAGGAAACAGATGCCCAGAGAGATTAGGACATTTGCCAAGGTAGTTTGTGGGAAATGAATAAGAAAATAGGGTTATTTGTGAATGTCAAAGTGCATTCGGTTAGTTTGGAATGACTTATTATAACTTATTTTTTTAATCATGCAACGTAAATGGCCATAAGAACAGAGAATCCCAAAATCTGAGTTTGAATGGACTTGTAATCAAACTAATTACTGAACAAAATTTCCCTTGAAATAACCCAGCCAGTGATTATTCAAACTTTTCTTGAAGACATGAAGTGAGGGTGAACCGGCTACCTCCTAACACACTCCATAAAACTTTGAAGTAGCTTAGAGTTAATAGATGTTTTCTTTTTTTCTGATATTAAGCCTAATTTGCCTTTTTCAAACCTGTATCCATTGTTTGCCCTTTGGAGCCAAGCAGAAAAAAGTCTAATTTATTTTAAGTAACAGCCCTTCAAATACTCAACTAGAATGTTTTCCTTATTTTTTCCCCTATAGCCTAAAATTCTCAGTTTTTTCAACTAATCCTTGTATATTTTATTATTTAACATATTTTGTTTTCCCTCAATTACATCTTAAAATATTTTTAACATTTGTTTTGTTTTTAAAGTTTTGAGTTCCAAATTCCAACCTTCCTTCCTCTCCTTTTACTTTCTTTGACACAGTAAGCAATCAGATATAGACTATAACATCATGTGTAATTAATGAAAATGAGGGTTTTTTTAAAGTTGTTAATATTTATTTCATCCCTCCCCACCCCAAGACCCCTGTTACTTATTAAAATAACACATCAACAAACTGTACAACTTGTTGTATAAATATGGTGCTGGTTCTGAACCACAGGACTCAGATGAAATATCTCTCAATTATTATTGGAATGGATTTGTGTTTTCATTGGTGGAGGAAACTTCCAATGAATGATTGCAAAAAAGCAACCCACTTTACAGATAAAGATCAACAACTGTGCTTTAATATTTAGTTTTAGAGTTTTCCAAGGGGCAGTAAGAGGTTATAAGACTTAACTGAAATAATACAGTCAGTATGTATCAGAAGTGATATTTAAATTCTGTTCTTTTAAACTCTGAAATAAGGTCTCTATCCATTTCTATCTCAGAAACATTTAGAAGCTTCAGTACTCTTTTTTTTTCAGAGTTTTTGAAATTTCAAGAGAAACGTACTTTATATTTGGGGGATTATGTTTTACCAATTTTGGGTACGTCTTAGGTGACTTTTATCAAGATGTAATCAGTCATATTTTCATTATTCTTCCTAATCATCAAAATAAAGTGTGAGTCTGATCATGTCGCCCTCTTACTCAAAAAATTCTTGTTCCTATCTGTCATCTCCAAGATCAGAAGTATAATGTTTTGTTTAGCATTCAAAGTCTTTTGCAACATGACCTCCTACCACCTTTCCAGTCTTATACATTATGATCCCTTTTCCAATATATTCCTCAAACCACTGCCACTAGTCTTTTAAAAGTTCCTATAAGCAAGACACTCAATATTCTGCTTCTAAGTATTCTCCTTCCTCAACTCTGCTTTCAGGTCTTCCTGGTTTCTTTAAAGTCTCAGCTAAAATTCAACATTTAACATGAAGCCTTTCTAAGTCCCTTTAATTCTAGTGCCTTGCTTTCATTATTTCTAATTTCCTATATACAGCCTGGTTATACATAGTTGTTTAAATGTTATATTCCCCAGTAGACCAAAAGAGCAACTAGTGTCTTTATTTTTTAATCCCCAGAATTAAGCTCAGTGTCTGATACATGGTAGCCACTCAAGAAATACTTGACCAACTGAGTAACTGTTTTCTTCATATTAGAAAGTGTTTAATAGGGGCAGCTAGGTAGTAAACCTAGGAGTCAGGAAGACCAGAAATCAAAACTGGCCTCAGATACTTGGCTCTTACTAGTTATGTGATCCTTGGCAAGTTATTTAACTCCAATTTCCCACAATAACAAAAATAATGAAAACAAAAGAAGGAAAGGAAGGAAAAAAGAAAATGAGATAGAGAAAGAAAAAAGAAAGAGAAAGAGAGGGAGGAAGGGAGAAAGGGAGAGAGAGGGAGGGAGGGAAGGAAGGAAGGAAGGAAGAAAGAAAGAAAGAAAGAA
>JAJPUD010001339.1:268655-334708 GCA_023553655.1 Myrmecobius fasciatus
AGGAAGGAAGGAAGGAAGGAAGGAAGGAAGGAAGGAAGGAAGGAAGGAAGGAAGGAAAAATACTTAATAGAAGGTGTCTCAAAAATGCTTGTGTCCTTAGCAATTGGCACATAAAAAATTCTGTTCTAAGCCTTTGGGGACACCTATATCCATTCCCTCGTTTAATCTTCAAAATAGCTCTGAGAGTTAGAGAGAATAAATACAATTCCTTATACTTTAAAAATGAGTATGTTTAGGCTCAAATGCTTAACTAACTTGTCCAAGGTCACACAGCAAGCAGCAGAAAGACATTGGAAACTAGAAGAGATCTTCTAGAGTTCTTTCATATGTGTTGTCTTCTTTAAAAGTGGAGACTGTCTTTTCCCTTTGTATTCACAGTGCTTAGCACAGTGCCTTATGCATAACATTTGCTCAACAAATGATTTATCCATTCATTCATTTATTTATTCTTCTTGTCCAATTCTTTCATTTTCCAGAAGAGGAAACTGAGGCTCACAGAGAGTGATTTACCCAAAGTTAAATAATTAAGTAATGGATAGAGTATAGGACCTGAAATCAGAAAGGCTTATCTTTTTTAGTTCAAATCTAGCCTCAGCCATTTGCTAGCTATGTGATACTTGGCAAGTCTCTTAAACCTGTTTACCTTAGTTTTCACTTCTGTAAAATGAGTTGTAGAAGGAAATGGCAAACCAGTGCAGTATCTTTGTGGAGAAAATCCCAAAATAGCATCAGAAGAGTCAGATATTATTGAACAATAACAAATAATATATCAAAAGCAAAGTTATAATTAAAATCCAAGTCATTTTCCTTAGAATGAGAAAATGATTAAATATAAAGAGTTCTGAATTCAGAGTCAGGGGATCTAAATTTGAACTCTGGAACTATCATTTATTAATTTGGGTCAAGTTCAGGAAATGATTTCACCTCTCTGGGTCTCAATTTCCTTAATTACAAATGAAGTGGTTAAATTAAATGACCCCTAATATTCTTTCCAAATCTGAGTTATGATTTTAGAAGATAAAACAGAGCTCCTCATTTCATACCCTGTCTACATGCCATATAAAAATGCTACTTTTTATTATATTCCGCTCATAACATTAAGATAGATCTTCTAACATATTTTATAATTTACTTATAGGAAAAAAAAACACTTTGCTGATATTTGATGGGAGATAAGGACAAGAAAGAGGCAGCTAGGTGACACAATTAATAGAGTGCTAAAGCTAAAGTCAGGAAGGCCTGAATTCAAATCTGACCTCAAATACTTAGTAGTTGTGAGATCCTGGGCAAGACACTCAGTCCTGTTTGCCTCAGTTTCCTACTCTATAAAATGAACTGGAGAAGAAAATGGCAAACCACTCTCTGCTAATAAAACCTCACAAAGGGTCACCAAGAGTCAAACATGACTGACGTGACCGAACAACAATAAGGGGAAGAAAATGATTGCACATGAAGATGGTAATCCCAGAATATATGTAGCAAAAGTCAAAATTATATAAAGTCAAAAGAATTCTCCTGTTAACTTTTCACTTTAATTTAAATCCTATTTGAAAAAGCAATTCCCAATCACCGCTGCTGCCTCACACAGTCAATTATTTCAAATTATGAAATATGATTATTATGTAACCCACAGAAGAACAATATATTTTAAAACAACCATTGCATAGGAACATATATTGCTGAGCAAACACCAGATGAATAGGAAAACACCTCATTACAGTCTGCTTCAAGAAATCCCAACACAGACCACGTCACAGTTCTCCACACTTTATTCCCAGGAGCCTCCCACAAAGCACAGAACAGAAAGAGATGCTCTCATTATTCCAGATGCACTAGTTGTCTGGAGGCTGCTCTGTCAAGGGCTGCAGGATGTAGTCAGAGACTCGATTAGTAAAGGATGCTCTTTCACTAGCCAAACTATTGCTCAGTCATTACAGCAAAGCATGGATTCTCCAGATTTTTATATTGTAGCATTTAAAAAGTTTTAAGAGACATAATTTCTGGGTAATTTAATCATTTTATTAATAAGGCAGCATGTTTATTAATAAAAGGATGGACATTTGGCCATCTCTTTTAGATCAAAGACCTCTCATGGTGGTTGGCTCACTGCTCTTGAAACAGTAGCCATTCCTGAGGGTGGCAATAAACTCTAATTGGTTAATAATTAATAAGAAAATGAATATTGCAATGAGAGGATGGGCTTTATTATAATTAGAGTTTAGACCTAATCTTGGTCAAAGTGACTTTTCAATTTCCATATCACCTATTTGACAAAAGAGAGGATCCACATTTTTCCAGACCTGTCCCAGCAAAAGCAATGAGCAGGAATTTTAGCCCAACTTTAGAATTTCTTTTACTCTTTTTGATCGGATCTCAGACATCCTGGCTAGGTATGTCTTTTAGAAAGATTTCCCACACTTGTTGATTTCTAGAGGAGGCAGTAGAAAACTTTGTTCTTAAAACAATAACTAGTTGTTAATACAAAAAAATAATTTTTCATAATGTCACTGAATCTTAGAATGTTCAACTCACTTCTAAATCCAATTCAAGTATTACCACATCTTTGAGGACTTTCCTAAGCCACCATTCTCCCCAGATACCAGTGCCTCATCCCCAGATTACTTTGCACTAACTTGGAATATATTTCATATTTACTTATATATTTACATGTTGTTTCTCCAAATAGCATGTAAGCTCTTTAAGGTCTCAGGACATTTTATTTCTCTCTTTGTGTCCCTGGCAATTGGCACATAATTATAAAATCACAGATTTTGAAACTTAGAGACCATCTAGTTAATCTACTCATTTTATACATAAGAAAACTGAAGCCCAGAGAAGCTACATGATTCATTCAATATTACATGAGAAGAAAATGATGAGCAAGTATTCAATAAATCCAGACCCTCTAACTCCATATCCAGTTCTGCTTTTTTGGCTATACTATTTTCCTTTCCAGGACAGACTGGATTTCTGTCCTTAATTATCATATGGTACCAATTTTACTACTCTGCTTTGCGTATTACTGCCAGTCTTTAATAAATGCTTATTGATTGATTCTGAATTAATAATTCATTTTATTATAAATACTAAAATACCATTCTTCCCCCCAATTCAACTTGAATATAGAAGTATATGTCAAAGTTATGTCTTTAAAATGATGATTTCGAGATTTTTTTCCTCTGAGAATTCCTCTGATTTTTAAAAACTCGTATCCTAAGAAATTTTTGAAAGAATCAAGAATGTTGCATACTTATGTAAATATATTTTTAAAGACCTATACATAAAAACATAAATATTAGGCATGTAAGTGGACAAATGGATAGACTATCTCACTTGGAGTCATACTTCTATGTACAAATATGGTCTCAGCACATTTACTAGCTGGGTGACCCAAGGTAAGTCAGTTCCCTGTTTGCTTTAGTTTTCTCACCTAAAAATGAGCTGGAAAAGGGAATGGGAAATCATCTAGTATCTTTGCCAAGGAAACTCCAAATTGAGTCACAAAGAGTAAGACATGACTGAAAATGACTGAGCAATATATAATGTACATAAATTACAAGAAATATACTTGAAAACAGGAACTTCCCTTTCAATTCTGGAAATTTTCCACATGCAGAGTTTAAAAATTTCTCAGACAATGTGAACTTTTTGAGGATAGAGGTTTTGTTTTGTTTTTTAATTTAAGATTTTATTTTCTCTTAATTACTTGTAAAAACAATTAACATTCTTTTAAAAAATATTGGAGTTTCAAGTTCTCTCCCTCTGTTTCTCATTGGGAAGGCAATTTGAAATGGATTATACATGGGCAGTCATGCAAGTCATATTTCCATGTTAGCTGTGTTGTAAAAGAAAACACAGAAAAAAAGAAGAAAAATAAGGAAAAAATTATAGTATCCATCAATTCTTTCTCTGGAGATGTAGAGCCTTTTTTCATCATAAGTCCTTCAGAATTGTTTTGGATCACAGTATTAGTGAGGACAGCTAAAGTCATTTGAGGGTGAAATTTATTTCATATTTGTCTTTATGTTCTCAGTACCTAGCCCAGTATCTGGCACATAGTTAAGTTCTTAATGTTTTTTGAATTGAATTAAATTGAAAATGTGCCTAATATTTTCCCTAGTAGTATTAACCCTAGACATTTTTTTCACTGAAACTTACCTCCTTTAGCTGTCTTATCATCCCCAACATTCACTTTTCTTCATTTTAAGGAGTTGTGTGTATTTATCAGTTTATTAGTTTTCAGTTTAGTGGTGGGGAGGGGGTAATTGTGAGATTTTCTGCTTTGCTTTTAAGGAAAGCTTAGTAGAAATTTTCTTCTTTTTCAAATTCCCAATCATATATTCTAGCTGAATGAGTATTAGCATCAAGTTAATCCATTTGGCAAATATTTATGGAGGGTCTAGTATGAGCATGGTGCTGTTGGTTATACAAATATGGCTAAGATAAAGCCCATCAGGGAATTTAATAGGGAAGAATAAACAACATTAAAATATTTGAGGAGCAGAAAGTAGGAGTAACATCAGAAATATACAAAAACATTGCTTATAGGGATTCAGAAAAATCAAAAGAATTACACTATGATAGAGCATTAAGGAAAAGCTTCATGGAAGAAGTGGAACAATTCTAAGTGATAGGGTCAAGGTAGTAAGGACAGTGAAGTAGGAACAGGGTTGTGCTAGAGTCAGTTCTAAGCTTGGAATCTCAGCCAATAAATTTTTAGTGAATATACACATCAGAAGTCAGTAATTGCTACAAATCAAGATTTCATTTATTTCCATGTAGATTGTCTAGACTTAAAAGTGTTAATAATGCAAGTTAAACTAATATTTTCCCCCTTTCTTTCCTACCACTCCAAGTTTGTTGTTAAACAACCTTCTATTGCTTTTTAAAAAAATTTTCTAAAATGTTTTATTTTTTATTAAAACTTTTTATTTGCAAAACATATGCATGGGTAATTCTTCAACATTAACCCTTACAAAGCTTTCTGTTACAAAATTTCCCCCCTACTCCCTACCCCTAACCTAGATGGCAGGAAGTCCACTACATGTTAATTATGCTAAAAAATACTTGACAAATCAAATATTTGTATACGTATTTCCACACATCATTTTTGTGCAAGAAAAATCATATCTACAAGAAAAAAAAATCAGAGAAAGGAAATACAATGCAAGCAAACATCAATAGAGAGCGTGAAAATGTTATGTTGTGGTCCACATTTCACATCCCTCTTTCTGGATGTATATGGCTTTCTTCACTGAACAATTGTAACTGTTTTGAAACATTTTATTGTTGAAGAGAGCCATGTCCATCAGAATTGATCATCATATAGTATTACAGCCTTCAATTGTTTTATAAACATTGCTTGAGTTCAGTAGGAATGAAGCTAAAAAACTTAGGGAGTGAAGTCATCAGTTGACTGCAGATCTGATGACTATAGGCTGATGATAATAAAAATAATGGCATTTAGATAGTGATTTAAGCTTTGAAAAATGTTCTACTTACATTATCTCATACGAGCGGTACAACACTTTAGAGTAGGAATTATGAGACTCAGAGTTGAATCCCAGTTCTGCCACTACCAACCTGTTTGAGCCCCAGAAAAGCACTTAAATTTTCTAGGATTATAGTGAGGGAAGTGCTTCGTGAATTTTAAAGTGCAGAAGGAAAAAAAATGGTGTATATAATAATATGTAAGCCCCTTGAGAACAGGGACTATTTGCATTTTTTTTTCTTTGTATCCCAAGTGCTTAACAGAGTTCTTGGAATATGATAGGCTCTTTGTTGTTGCTGTTGTTCAGTTATTTCAGTTGTATCCAATTGTTTGTGGCCCATTTGGAATTTTGTTGATAATGATACTGGAGTAGTTTGTCATTTCCTTTTCCAGTTCATTTTATAGATGAGGAAACTGAGGCAAATGGGGATAAGTGACTTGTTCATGGTCAAACAGCTGGTAAATTTCTGAGGCTAGATTTGAGGTAAGGAAAAATAGTCTTCCTGACTCCAGACCCAGCATTCTCTCCACTATACCACCTAGCTGCCTTCTTAATCAATATTTAATCAACGAATTTGGTCAAAGGAGAATATAAGTTTATAGTCTTAATTGTAGATAATGATGAAGGGTAAAAGATGTTAGCAGATAGGTGTGTGGAGGGGATAATTGTATAAAGTAGGAGAGAGGCAGAGTTATGATGAATAGGCTGAGTTTTCAATTATACATATCAGACGTTGAATAAGTTCCCAGAAGAGTAACTTATCTGTATACCTCCCACTCTTGCAGTCCAAGAATAGGCTATCAGCCCCAGTGTTTGACGTATTTGCTCCAATGTTTAAGATGTTTGGTTTTTTCTTTTTTTTTTTTCCTTCACTTTTAGGTAATTCTGACAAAATGAGAACATGATTGAATAGTCTTGAAATTTTTAAGTTTGTAATGGTTCAACCTAAAGAAAGTCAAAAAGGCAAAAATGGCCAGGATCTTGCCTTCCTGGGACTACTTCAATTACTGTCTCATAACCCCACAGATCATTCTTATGGTTGGCTGTCTGCCCATCTTATCTTTGTTCCTTCCTGTCTTTCCTCATCCAACTGTCTTATAAAGACAAATTGAATTCTGATGCCTCAGAACATCAAAGGCAAGAGCATTTCACTTGTCATTGACAGATCACCATTGTGTTTTTAGAAGACCCAACTGTTTCTGTACACTCCCTTCCTTCACCCCATTCCCTGAAAATGCCAAGGAATTCTGACTGGCATTTCCTACTCACAATGCCACCTGTTCACAGCACTCCTACCCACTTTCTGTTACCATCCTCCTGTCACCCCAGCCTTATGCCAAAAGTGAATACCATGTGCTTGCAGTCTGGCTTCCATCCCCAACATTTAAGTAAAACTGTTCTCTAAAAGTCCCCATTGACCTTCTAATTGCTGAACTCATTATTTTATATATTAATCCTCACCTTCCTCCACCTTTGAGTAGCAACTGATATTCCTTTCCTTGACTACTTTTTATTTCTGTGACTATAGTCAATCCTGGGTTCTTTTTACTTCTGGAATTGCTCTTCCATATCCATTTTGGGTTCCCTCCCTCCCCGCCTTTTCCTGTTTCCTAAATATAGCCAATCTCACATGAATCAGCTTTCTTCTCTTCTTGCTTTACAGTCTCTCCCTTGTGGACCTCATCATTTTCCAAGGTTGTAATGATATCCCTACATAGATGACCCTCAGCTCTAACCCTAACATTTTCTAGTATTCTAAACTTATGCTTCCAACTGTCCGCTGAATGAACATCTCTATCAAGATGTCCCAGATATACTTTAATACACAAAATTCTTCTTTAGGTATGTTTTAAGCTACATGACCTGTTTGATATTTTCCAATTCTCAGAATTTCTTATTCTATAATTTAACATTTCTGCATCTAGGTTTCCTCAACTCTCAAATGGGGGAGTTTGATTAGATTATCTCTAAGGATTTAAATGTATTTAAATTCACATATTAGAAGTACCCTCAACTCATTCATCTCTAAGTCTGAATGGATATCTCCTCTTAGAACTTACATTTAAGGAAGGTGCCCAAGTCAGCCATGTCTTCATTCTTTCCTCTCTGGGTTGAACTTTGTAGTTTTTTTTTTTGTTTTGTTTTGTTTTTTAAAGCATGTCTTTCTCATACTCTTTTCAGTTGTGTGTGTGTGTTGTCTTCTCCCATTGGAATGTGAATTTTTTGAGGGCAAAGACTTTATTTCTACTTGTATTTTAATTCCCAGTGGTTGGCACCATGCTTGACATGATAAGTGTTTAGTAAATGCTGATTGAAAGATCTCTTGATCCTTTGGTCAAAATTGAATTCATGATATCCCCATTCCAAATAATAATAATAATAATCATTTTCTTTCCATAATTTCCTTATTTCTGGCACACAGGATGGAATCCAAAAAATCACATTGTCATCCCATATCCAACAAGTTACAGAATTCTGTTGATTCTACTTCTGAAATAAGTCACCTGTTCCCTCATCACCCCCATGGCCCTTACCCTAATGAAGACCCCTATTTCCCTACAATTGGAATAATCGTTGATGTCAGAAATTTCTCCATATTCCTGCTGGCTGTACTTATTTTGGACTTCCTTGACTTTCCCACCATGTCTCCTGTCTCATCTTTTAAGATTCAGTTAGTCCTATCACTTTCATTTCATCAGTACTCTCTGATTACAAGGTAAAGCCATAAGCTCCTCCGTTTTTTTGACTTTTCCACTAGCACTCATTTTGCATTTCTCTGGCATCTGTTCCATGCCGCCATGCCTAGTACCCCTCTTCTCTTCCTTTTCCTTTTATGCACATTGTTTTCCTTCAGAGCAATGACTTTCATTTTTGTATTTCATTTTTAAACTTCCTGAACTTAGCATGGTGCCAAGCTCATAGTTGGTGATTATTAAATGAGTATCAACTATCTAGTATCCCTATCACCAAACTTGCCATTTTCCAGTCCATTTTTAACACAGATACCAGTGTATAGATCTAATGATGGCACTTTCCTGCTTAAAAACCTTCAATAGCTAGGCATTATCTATAGGATTAAATGTAAAGTGCTTAGTTTATCATTAAGTAACTTCCATAATCTAATTGTATTCTCTTTTTTACAATGTTATTCTATATTGCTCCTTAGCAAAACTGCATAGCTATCTATTTTCTAATCTTATTCTACCTTCTCTAGCTTCCATGCTTTTCTATTTGCCATCTCTGCAATGAATTTTCTGAACTGGTTGTAATGCCTTCTTTCTTTTTTGGGCCTAATTCATGTCCATCTTTTTATGAAACCTTCATAGATCCCACAAAAAAAAAGAGGTCTCATGCCCTCTGCCCCTTTCATTGAGTTTTTTTTTTTTCCTTGCTTATTGATGAGGCAATTGAGGTTATGTGACTTGCCCAGGATCACACAGCTAAGGAATGTTAAGTGTCTGAGACCAGATTTGAACTCAGGTCTTCCTGACTTCAGGGCTGGTGCTCTATCCACTGCGCCACCTAGCTACCCCTCATTGAGTTTCTTTTGTTCTCTTATATTTAATCAAATTCTAACTTGTATTATAATTATTTATTTATAAGACTCATTACTCTCTCTTTCTTTTTTCCATTAGAATATAAGCTACTTGAAGGCAAGTAATACATGACATTTTATATTACCACATATATATGGCATAAAGTAGACCTTTTGAAATTTTTTTAAATAAATGAATACTTTCCCCTTTATATGCTTCTCTAATTGAAGTTGTCCTCTCCTGACTGATAATGTCACCTTGATTTTTTTTTTTCATTTCCTAGTGCTAAACACTTCAGCTTACCTTATACACAGCTATTAAATGGTAGTAACAGGATCAGAACTCATAAAACTATGGTTCCTAGACCAGCTCTCTTTCCACACCATATTGCTATCTAATTAACATGAAGCTAAGTATATTTGAACATCTTATTTCAGAGTTATACCTAGGACCAGATTTGCCTCAGGGTACCTGACATGGACAGTGAGCTGCTGCAGTGGAAAGAGGCTCAGCTTAGATTCAGAAAGATCTGAGTTCAAATCTAGCCACAGTCACTTACTAGCAGTAAGATTCTGAGCAAGTAATTCTAATCCTGTTTGCCTCAGTTTCCTCATCTGTAAAATGAGCTGGAGAAGAAAATGGCAACTCTCTCCAGTATCTCTGCCAAGAAAACCCCAAATGGGGTTATGATGGAGTCAGACATGATTGAAATTATTAAATAAACATGCTCTTAGATTAAAAGCTTTGCTATCTTAAAACTACACTCAGACTTTTGGGATATTTTATCTATAACATAACCTTAGGCTAATGTCATGCTCCTTTGTTAGTTTTTGGTGATTAGTTTGTGCTATACCAGAAATATTAGAGAAATCCTGGAGTTAATGAAAAGGATTCCTTTCTTCTCTCCCTCTATTTTCTCTGTTCTCTCTCCTCAAATCCTTCTAGAGATGTGTCTGAGGGTTATTGATTTCATGATTGCACTTGTAGATAAAACTTGGTCATTTCTCCTTCAAAGCAACTGTGCTTGAATGGAGGAGCCATTCATGGAACAATGATAGTGAAATCAGGTACATATTGGTTGAAGTGAGATCCTAAGGTTTTTAAGAACTGAAAGCTGGACTCCATCCTATTCTCTACAAGTTCTGTAAGTGTCCCTTCATCTCTATCTCCTCCCAAGGTCACTATCACTTATCTCTGACAATGGATTTGCTACTAATGGTGCTGTATTACTTGAGAGTGAATCAGGTTAAGAAGAAAATATTAATATTAATGAAAGCCTATAGGATATGCTTTTTTCAGTCCCCTTGAAGAGCTCAGTTTCTTATAACATTAAGAAATACTTATCTCATATAACTTATGTGAGCATTTAGATCTGCATAGACCATTGAAGAAATTGTTGTTTGAGTAACTTTGGTGTCTTTAGATCCATTTAAGAGTTTTTCAAATAGATATTATTTTAAGCAGTCAATCAATCATCCAATCACCAAATATTTATTCACTGCTTATTATGTATCAGGTACTGTGCTGGACACTGGAGATATAAAAGCAAAATATTAAACACTGTCCCTGCTATCAAGACATTTATGACATCTGAATAAAATATTCATATAAACTTATTATCTTATTGATTTGGGTTCCCAACATTGATGCAGATAACAACCCATCAAAGTCTGCCTATCCTGTATCTTTCTTATTTGTACCTTCCATATTTACAACAAAGATTCACCCAACTTGCTGGGGTTTTTCCTTGTTTTCTCCTGACGTCCTAAGGGCACTAGGGAATTACTCTGGACATCCACATTATCCTTCATTCTCTTTATATGACTAGCCCATTTTCTCTTTCTGTCATATACTTCCTTCATAAAATCTTTTATTCCTACTATTCTTCAAAATTCCTCCATAGTTAAGGGTAGTAACCTGTTCATACTTCTCATCTATACCTTTCCACTGCATTTTTGTTGCTCATCTTTAGCTTTGCAGAGTTGATGGTGTTACCATCTTTCAGCAGTAGTTGAAAAAATTGACCTTTGCTTTTATGAGAAGCTTAGGGTCAGTAAAAGTGCTTTACAATTTCCAGAAAGCAATGCAACTGGGCTCTTTTCCATTTCAACTCTGTGCCCAGCCTTTTTCACCATCTTTCCTAAATATACATACTGTTGGGCTAATTTTTAGAGTATCCTTTCAATTACCTATCAAAAATTTGAGTAACAGGCAGTCCTCATCCACTTTGTCTTTCTTGTGTGGATAGATAGGCCAGATTATAGATCTCTTCTAGGAGGCTTTGAAATGTCTTAGAGTTTCATAGAATCAATACACATCATCTACAAACAGGATCATCTAAAGGACTTTCTATCCATATACAATCATTCATTAAACTAGACTCTGAGCTGGATTTCTTTCATCACTGTGGTAAATATATTTTATGAGTCAATATTTCCTAGCTTTATGCCTTCTCTAATATTTACTTTTAGATGGATTTTGCTTAGGGTTATTTCTATTGTCACATGTAAAGAGTCCTAAATGATCTTGATATAATAGAAGATAATTTGTTATAAAAGATCCTGCAAAGTGCCATTTTGCCCTAATGAGCAGAATCCTTTGTTGTAATCAAGAAAGGGAATAAGTATTTATCAGGTACCTACTATTTGTCACATTATGCTAAGTATTTTATAAATACTATCTTTTTTCATCCTCAAAATAACCTTGCAAAGTAGTTGCTATTATTATTATTATTCCTATTTCATAGTTAAGGAAACTGAGGAAGAAAGAAGCTAAATGACTTGCCTAGGATGATGCAATTATTGAGTGTTTGAGGCTATGATTTGAAGTCAAATTTCCCTAATTCCAGACCCAGTATTCTATCCCCTGTGCTACCTGATTAGCATAAATAGCATCTTATGTCCTCTATATCTGTAAGTCATTTATGAGATGATAAACCTGTGGCCCATTTTTCCCATTTTTGCATTTTGTTTTTGAAAGCTTGTCTTTCTTTTCCTTTTTTTTTTTTTTTTTTTTTTTTTGTTCTATCATTTTTCAGTTGTATACAACTCTGTGACTCTATTTAGGGTTTTCTTGGCAATTTCCTTCTCCAGCTCATTTTATAGAGGAGAAAACTGAGGCAAACAGAGGTAAGTAAGATCAAATTGAGTTCAGAAAGATGACACTTTCTGATTCCATGCCCAACACTCTATCTACTGTGTCACCTAGTTGTCCTCCTAGAGGATGTCCTCCATTCATAATTAGATGATCTTCATAAAGATTTTGTGAGAGTTGCCTTATAAATCAGTGTTTATTGATATTGTCTCAGTTGCTTGTTTAAAGTCTTAACAAATATTGACATTTTTTACTTCTATACCTTTCATATCTTCTCTCCTTTGGATAACTAATTTGTCTACAGCACAGATCTCCATATTCATGCCTTCCAAATAAATCATACTTGTTTTAATTGTCTTTATTAACTTTAGTACCACTTGTTTCTACCTCCTCTGTGAACTATGTTTCTACCCCCTCATGAACTATGATGTTAAGGTCCAAGTGTGGTAGTTTCACTATACATGACAGAAAAACATTTATTGAAATTTTTTTTTTTAATCTTTCTTTTATTGGTGATTTTCTTGCAATTTTAGTCAGTCAGCTGTTGAGAATTTAGGTGTTTAGTATATGCTAAGCTCTTTGCTAATTGCTGGGAATGAAGAGAAAGGTAAAAATAACATCAGTTTTCAAAGAATTCACATTCTGATGGAGAAGGCAGCATTTGAACAACAAAGTTCATACATATTACATACAGAATCGATGTGATCTCAGAAGGCAGTCACTAGCTTGGAAGGGTGGGAGAACAGAGGAAAGAAATAAGCATTTATTAAACTTCCAATATGTGCCAGACATTGTATTTTTAAAATATCTTATTTGATCCTCATAAGATCCTCATAACAACTTTATAGGTAGATATTATTTTGTATTTTTAAAATATCTTATTTGATCCTCATAGGATCCTCATAACAACTTCATGAGGTAGATATTATTATTATCCTGATTACACAGTTGTGGAAAGTGAGTCAGAATTTAAATGACTGCCCAGAATCACACAGAAAATGTTTGAGACTGGATTTGAATTCAATCTTTTTTCTTAATTCCAGTCATAAGTGCTTTATCCATTGTACTACCTAATTATCTCCTAAGGTGTAGGAACAGGAATGAAGGAGTCATTAGCAGTGATTGGAGGTAAGATGAGAATGGCTTCCCGCAGAAGGTGGAATTTGAGCAAACCCTTTAATTAAGGAAGCCAGAAAAGCTAAGGGCAGAGATAAGGGGAAGAAGGGGAAGAGAGAGCATTCCATGTATGGGGGACAACAAGTTCAAAGGTATGGAATTGGAAGATGGAATTCATATTTGAGGAAGATCACATGGGTCAGTGTGGCTGGATCATGCAGTGCATAGAGGGGTGCAAAGAATAAGAGACCTTATTGTGAAGATATTGTTTCTTACAGAGGAGACCACATTTGTTGAAGAAAGGTATGACATAAGTAGACCTGTGCTTTAGGAGAATTACTTTAACAGCTGAGTGGAAGTTGAGGGTAAGAGTCCTTGAGCTAAGAAAACTTATTAAAAATACATTATATTATTCAAGATGAGAGATTAATGAGGGCATCTACTTGGAAGATAGCTATAAGTGGAAAGAAGAGGTACCTTACAAGAGATATTGTGAATGTAGACATGATAGGTAGACATGATAATATAGGGCAATGGATCAGACATGTGGGGTAAATGAGAATAAAGAATCAAGAAAGATATAAGGGATAGGAACTTGGTTGACTAGAAAACATATGGTGCTCATGACAATACATAAGGAAATTTAGGAGAAAAGGCAAAGATAAGCAGTTCCCAACAAGCATTTGTTGGAGGACTGGAAATAAGAAAAGATTAATTTTGAATGCACAGATCTAAATATCTTGTCTTTAATGGGTCATGGATGAATAAAATTGGCATATATCCCAAGAATATTTCCTTAGAAAGTTTATAATGAAAAATTTCTACAAAATATCAAATCTATTGCAAATTTTGTTTTGGTGATTGGTAAGTATATAATAAAAAATATTTGTTAAAAGACTGATAATTGTTTTGGGGGGGGTGAATGCCACTATGGCTTGAAATGGGTAACGTGTCTCTCCCTTTTTTTATCCTCCTAAGTTTTTTTGAGTTAAATATGATCAATTTCCCTTGTGGCTACTTGGGATTTTTACACAGCAGCATCCAAATTTGGAATAACGTCAAAAGCTCCTGTGGTTATAAATCTTTCATTGGAATTGTCAGACTATAGTAGGAAGCAACTTTTTCTCCTTTTCCTGTGGATGAATAATTGAGCCTCTCAGGAACCATCAGGGGTAGAATCTGAATGCTGAAAATGACTCTTTTTGAATCTTTGGAAAGATTGTGAAGTCTAAAAAACTGTTAATTTGCTACTATGGGCCTATTTTTTCAATGGCTTTTAAAAAAAAGAAAAAGGAAGAAAAGGACAAATTGGATAGAATCCTAGGTTCAATGTCTTTCTGGGGGAAAATAGAAGAAGGAATTTTGCTGAATTAGAAAAACGAATCTTTAGAGGTTTTTCCCTAATTATTAAAGTTTTAATTTTTTTTTAAGTGGAAATTCACCTCACTGCTCTATGAGGGATTTTGAAAATATTTATTATAGGAAAAGCTTGGAGTTACAATTACAGTTGGCCCTGACTATAGGTATGTGATACATCATTTTAGGTACCTAATTAAATAGCTTATCATAGAATCTCAGAGTTGAAAGGCATATTGGAAATCTTGGATTGGATCATCACATGGAAATCACATCTTGGATGCTACAATATACCTGAATAGGAATTCCTTCTATATTCCTGAAAAGAAGTCACTTAGTTTTCCTTTGTAGGTTTTTGGTAATGAGGAAGTAAGTACCTACCTCTACAAGTATTCCATTCTACTTTGGAATAAATTTTGTTTGTTAGAGGGTGTTAAGATTATTTTTTTTTCCATGCAAAAAAAAAATCTTTCTACTCCCTCCATCCACAGCTTCTGGTTCTGTCCTCTGGGACCAAACAACAAAATTAATTGCTCTTCCATGAGACAACTTTTAAAATACTTGATGACAGTTATTATTTTCTCTTAATTCTTTTCTTCTCCAGAATAAACACCAATTCCTCCAACTGATTCATCATCTAGCATGTACTCAGAATCATACACATTAAAAGGATCAACAATAGCTTATCTTCATACACTTGAACTCATGTCTTCTGAATCAAAATTTGGTGCTTTAAAAAATAATTCACAGAAATAGAGACTGAACCTGTGATTTCATTAATATAATTGGAAATCTTCTCCAGGGGTTCCCTATTACCTTTAGAAATAACTATAAAATGCTGTTTGGATTCTTCTTATCTTACCAGGTTTCTTATCTTTTAGATCCTTGTAAGATTGACCTCCTTCCAATTCCTCACACAAGAGGTAATTCTTATCTATTCCATCTCATAATTCTATTCATTTTCACTGGCTATTTCCCACACCTTGATTTTCCAGCTTCCTTATCTCCATTTCTTGCCTACCCTGGTTTCCTTTAAATCTCAGTTGAAATCCCATTTGCTAAAAGATTTTTTCCTCCATGGGAATGCTTTTCTTCTGAGATTACTTTCCAAATTATCATGTATATATCTTGTTCGTAAGTAGTTGTTTACACATTCTCTTTTCCATTATACAAGATACCCCAAAAATCTATAGTGGGATTAAACTTTGCGTCAAAAAATGCACTAAGACTTTTAGGACATGCTGTATTGCAAGTTCCTTAAAGATCATGAAAGTATTTTTGCTTCTGTTCATATCCCTAGCACTTAGCACAACTAGCACATAGTAGGCACTCAGCAAATTCTTGTTATGTGATTACCAATGCAAGTTACCATTCATAGTCTTAGAGAACTTCATAAAAATACTGAGCTGTATAGTCACAAACAAGATTTGAAACCAATTCTTTGGATTTCCAAGATATATTCCCCACCAACTATGCCATGCAGATTTTATTTCAAACTTTTATGCTAATACATTAAGGGTCTATTATTTCATCAGTGTGAAAATTGTCTTTACCAGTACTCTAAATCAAAGCTTCTGAAACTGTAAGTTGCCATCCCATATGGAGTCACAGAACTGAAGGTGGAAATTGTGAAATTATGATTTATTATCATTAAATGTTTGATTTACATACCTATATATCTAGAGTAGCATAAAAATTTCTCAGGTGAAAAGAAGTTGCAAATGGAAAAAGTTTAAGAATCCCTGTGCTAAATTATAATTTTATTGAGGTATCTGAGTCTTAGAGGGATTGAGAAACATGGTCCCAGAACTAAGAATTTTACAGGTGAGACTTGAAAGTTCATCTTCCTGACTCAAAAGCCAATATTTTATTTGTTATATTTCACTGTATTTATTCTAGACATATACTTGAGGAGGTAAAGCAGCAGATCCAAATTCCTAAAGGAGGAGTCTGAAGAGGTCTAGGTCTTGCCACAATTAGAGTTTTCCAAAGTCAAAATGTGCCTTCCTCATACTTCTCATTATCTTAAAAAGCTGACCCACTGTCCTTCAGATATTTCTTTTAACTGCTTTTTGGCTTCTCTTCCAAAATAGTCATGTTCCATTCCTATTCTTCTCCACCCAATTCTCTCCCTCACTCCCAACCCCCAGATTTTAGTTTATATTAATCCAGGAGATCTTAATTGCTTAATATCATCAAAAGAGAATTAGTTCCAAAAGTGCTGGGCTTAGTGTCAGGGAGAAGTAGTCTCAACTTCTACTTCAGGCATACCACCTCTGAAAAGAATCATGGGCAAATCAATTAACTTGTCCACAAAACTCAGTTTACTTTTCTGTAAATTGGTATTGTTACTATCTTGCTGGGTTCTTATGAATCATGTGAGATAATGTCTACACACACACACACACACACACACACACACACACACACACACACATCCAGACACTGCAATGGCAGAAATAATACATCCTCACTCATTTAGAATCACTGATAAATTTCAATGATGAAATAGTCAGGGACCATTGATCAAATAAACAAACAACAACAATAAAAAAAAAATCAAAACAAAATAGTTTGGTGTGTTAGAATAAAAGTGATTTACTCAGAAGTTCCTAGCAGAATTATGGTTAAATTATTTGTTAATTGTTCAGTATATACAGGATGTTAGGAAATCATCTTTTCCTTATTTCTACTATGGATTCAAATCAGCCCTTCTTTTAATAGAAAGTACATGGTTACTACTATTGTAGTTTATGGTCCTTTGTAGAATTTAAATTTCTTATGAGAATAATCACAGGTAACAAGATTTCTCCAAAAAGATTCCTCAAACAAAAACCAGTCCTGAAAGGGAGTGCTATATTTATATCATTCATTAACTTTGACTCTTACCTGAAGATTCTGAAAACTCTCTAAGATTATTGAACAAATATAGTAGTTCTACAGCAAAGCTAAAGATACAATCTATGTGAAAGATTCAATTTCTTTCTAAATGTTCATTACTATTTGTGCTTCCTTTTCTCACAATAGATCAGCAAGAGTAGGGTAGAATTTAAGCAAAGACCATTTCTTCTGATCTAGATCTATTTCCATGAAAGCAAACCTGGAATTGGCAGCCAGCAGGGGAGACAGTAAAAAGAATCCTAAATTTTGCCTTTTTGCTGTTAGCTATATACCACAACTGTGTTTAAAAAGATTATATATACTCTTGGACTCAAAAGATTTCTTGAAGTCAATACTGCTTTTGCTTTTGGAGAAAAAAAAAAAAAAAAGGAATTCAAATCCTCACTTCTTAAGTGAATAAAATACACAAAATTCTTTTCAAGATTTCCTTTAAAATGTGTCACTAGGAAATAATTTCATAGCTCACATTTAATGTTATAAAATACTATTTAAAACTCACAATGTTTTGCAATTATATTAGAATTTCCCAAGTATGTAGCATTTTTATCACAACACAGAAGTATAATATACTACAGCACCTAAAAGTGCATTAGAACTTAGTGCATAGAACATGCAGTAAAAGCTGAATCAGGAATGGCAATGTTGCAGTTTGGAGGTATAATCAGTCTCTCTGCATGGGCCACCAAATGTTGGGATGAGGGTGTATAGAACCCCAAAAGCATATTGGAGTTACAGGCTGGAGTTTCAAAATTTGTCTCAAAAGAATTTGTAGGCTTAGACACATCTCCAAATCAAGAGGCAAAGATTTTATTTTGCTGCTAACAGTGACCTAAATCCATATGGGATTTTTAAGGGGTTTTGTTTTTGTTTTTAATTTTTTTAGCAATTAACAAGGGGAAAGATTATGGCTACATTCCCTTGAAGAATTCACAATTAATCAGGAAGAAACTGCCATTAGGAGAAAAATGTCATTAAGATGTGGCAAGTTCTTAATGAACCCTGGACTCTATAAGGTGGGCAAAATTCCTCTATAAGGAGTTTTAGCAAAGGATTACACTATTGACTAACAGGTTAAATTCCTAAAGAAGTTTAGAACCCTAAAAAGGGGAAGATTCCAAAAGGTATACTATTAACTGATAGGCTAACCCTAAGAATGATTTAGCATTCTCAAAAAAGTTAGTCATGGTAACAATTACCAAGAAGACTAACCCTAAAAATGAGTTAGCTAGGTAGCAGGGTAGGGTAGATTCTTTTATAGGAGAAAATAACCTGGAGGGAGAGAGAAGCTGACATCATAATTTGGCCTTTTGATTGGGTACAGTAAATAATAGGGTTTTAATAATTTTGTGAATGTAAGGAAATTGACAAGGCCCAAAAGGTCTACTTAAGAACAAAAGACTCACTTAAGGCGGAGATAATCCTGTGGATGCTTCTCCCAGTTTGCCTCAGGGAGCCCTTAGGTTTCCAGATTGTTTACAATAATTCTGTCTCTCTCTGGTCATCTCCCACCAAGCTACTGAAGACCAAGGACCTCATTAGCAACATGTTTACTAATACTTTCTCAATAATACAAGGTAGTCTAGTGGAAATGGTGCTAGACTTGTAACCAAGAAAACCTGAGTTTGAATTCAGCCTCAGAAATTCACCTCTGTGACCTGCAAATCATTTACTTTCTATCTGCTTTCTTTATCTTAGCAGTAAATGGATGCTACATCTCAGAGTCATAGGTAGGATAAAATGAAATTTGAATAGGTAAAGGACTTTACAAGCTTTCTATACTAAACCACTTTTATTGTTACTGTGTTTTATTAGTCTTATACAGCCATAATAGTCTTTACAAATATATTTATGTACTATTTTAAATATCCACTGTATCATTTGCGTTTTTTAAAACATTTTTAAAGCTTCAATTATGTGTCAGGAACTGTGTTGAGGTCTGGGTACACAAAGTGTTATGCCTCAGTTTCCCTGCCTCAGCTTCCCTGAATTGTTCTGTCTCAATTTCTCTGATGGCAACCTCCCTTCCTGGCCATAAGGACTGAGATAATTAGGGCTGCAGAACTTTGGACACTGGCATTCCAAAGAGTCATAAAACTCCAAATGGCTTATCTCAAATACCTAGATGGTACCCCCTATATTCTGCCTCAGACATCCTGTCTCTAGCTTCTTCACTTATTAGAATTTAAGATCTTTCCTTACCCCCAACCTGTCAGAACTGAATTTATGGTTCTTTCCTAGAACTTCTATCTTCTCAGTGCTATACCCGCTGGAGCCTTATAAGAGAATCTGGAATCCCTTGCTCATCGCTGGATACTTTGAGACAAGACTCCAATTTAGCCAACTTGTCCATTAATAAAATATTAAAAATCTTTAATCTCTATTTTGCTTCTGTTTTTTCGACATTACAAAAGAAAGGTTAAGCTCCAAGTCTAATGGGGGAAACTAGAAAAAACAATACATAAGTAATATGTATACAGGAAAAAAATTCTAGATAATTACCTAGGGAAGTCTAAGAAGAAAGTCCTTTCAGAAGATAGAATTTTACCTGGTAATTTTAAGGGAGCCAGGGAAACCAGGAGGTAGATATGAGGAGGAAAAGCATTCTAGACACTGAGGTATGGAACATCAAAGTGGGGTAGTGTCAGAACTCCTGAATAAGCTAAGGGAAATAAGATGTAAGAAGGCTAAAAAAGTAGGAAGAGGGCTTTGAGGACAAACAAAGCGTTTTTATAGGTGATCCTTGAAGTCATAATGTTAGAACCATGGCCCCAAACCTCCCCAGGAAAACTGGGTTTGAGAACTTAAAATGACCCAGCAGTCCCAAACCCCTTTTGCACACCTTAAAGACCCTTGTCCTCTTCTCTCCTGCATAATAATTGCAGCAGAAATCTCATTGAAGACTGCGGTCTTTCTCCCAAGTCTGATGCATTCCCTTAACAAACAGTTGCAAATATGTCAGATAAGGTTTTCAGGTTTCTGTCAACCCTATACAAAGCCCTCTGTCGTTTGTTCCAGATCACACAATTTGGATACTACTCCCATGAGGCCAAAGTTGACTTTAATAAAATCTCCGATTAAAACTGAATATTTCTCAACTTGTCTCAAGATCTTGGCACAACAATAAGGGATCACTAAAGTTTACTGAACGAGGTAGGGGATCATGGTCAGATCTGGGATATTAGGTCAATTTGACAGCTAATTGAAGTATGGATTGGAGCTGGAGATGATTTGAAATGCAGAAAGCAAAAGTGAGGAGCTTGATCTAATTTGATGATGGATCAGAGGAGAAAAGGGGAGACATACAAGAGATGTCCCAAAGTTAGAAATAACAAGACTTAGAAAAAGTTTGGATATGGATGGGGACAGAGAGTGAGGAATTAAAGGGAGGATTGGTGGTGTTTTATGATTTATATGCCAGATATATTATTCCTATTTTACAGATGAAGAAATGGACTAATCAATAAGCACTCTTTAATCATTTATTAAGTAAGAGCACTGGGCTAAGTACTGAACAAACACACTCATGCACACACACACACACAAACAGACAAACATGTTCATAAGTAAACTAATGTGTAGATAGGAACTTTCCACAACAAATATTGAATAGAGGGAAGGTAGGTATAGAAGGAGAGGGGCAGTAGCTGGGAAAAAATAAGAAAGGTATCTTGAAGAAGGTGGGTTAGGGATTTTAAAAGGCAGTTATAAGAACAGAGTTCCAGGTATAGAGAACAGGGAGTAAAATGGCCAAGAAAGGAGACAAAGGATAATAAGGGGGCATCTTTTTCTGTCTCTTCTCAGATAGCATTTAGGCAACTGTCTTAATGCTATTCTATCCCTGTTCACAGTTATAAATGGGTTTCTTTAATTCCAAGTATAAAGAAACAAGTACTAGAATCCATATACAGGATAAATAGGAAATGATTAAAAGAAGAAAAGCACTAGAATTAAGAGAAATTTGAGAAGCTGGAATTTTAGTTGGGATTTAAAGGAAGTCAAAATAGCAAAGGAGGGAGAGTGTTCTGGGCATGAGGGACAGCCACAGAAAATCCTAGAGCTGAGAAACGGAGTGTCTTGCTTTATTTAATGTCACTGGATCTAAGAGTATATGCTGGAAAGGAAAGTGAGTGTAAATAGATTGGAAAGGTAGAAGGGGGTTAGAGTATGAAAAACTTTGAATGCCAAGCAGAGGATTATGTATTTAATCCTGGAGGCAACAATAAGCCACTTGAGTTTACTGACTGGGGATGGGAAACAGGAAAAAATGCTCTTTAAAAAAAAAAAAAAAAACATGAAAATGTATAGAAGATACTCTACAAAGTGGCATTTACTTAGCATTCAAAGCTTTCTTCTATTTGACTATTTCTCCAGTCCTTTTTTCACACTACTCTCCTGATTTTCCCTCCTTGATATCTCATCACACTCTGACTAATATACTTATCATATTCAACTT
The DNA here is from genome assembly GCA_023553655.1 of Myrmecobius fasciatus. NCBI lineage: Eukaryota > Metazoa > Chordata > Mammalia > Dasyuromorphia > Myrmecobiidae > Myrmecobius > Myrmecobius fasciatus. The sequence goes on from JAJPUD010001339.1 coordinate 290,603, forward strand.
TTATTACCATTAGCTGTGTACTGCATATTCAATTTCAGGCAAATCATTGAATCTTCTAAGGTTCTGCCAGCTGATAAACTGGAGAAAAGGTGCCAACCTGCCTTGAGAGAAGGAGCTTACTGAATTGCAAATTACTTGAGGAAAAGGGATCAAGTCAACTTTCAGTTTAGAATTTCTAACAACTAGAAATTTACATAGTGAACTTTACGGGGTAGATGCTCAACAACTTTTTGTTGAATATAAATGAATGGAAATGATGTGGAAAAATTGGGACATTGATACACTATTGGTGGAACTGTGAATTGATCCAATTATTTTATAGAACAATCTGAAATTATGCCCAAATGATATAGTTAGAGTATCTATACCTAATTCACAATAAACACATGACAAATTCCCAATGCCATTCTCTTTGATAAATGGTAGATTTATTTAAGGGAAGAGGTTACAGACAAAATGAAGGATACCATAGACATCAGGAATGGTGAATATGAAATAGACTTGGGAGAGCATATAGTGAGACTACCCAGAGTTAGCCAGAGTAAGGAGGGAGGCTATTAGAGGGAAGGCACTATGAGGAAGGAAAGAGTGGGCTAAGTCCTGAAAATAACTTAGCAAAGATCTTCATCGTAAGCCGATCTTTTATAGGGGAATATACCCTTGAGCTTCTCAGGTGCTAAGACTGGATCTCAAGAAGGTTAGAGAGACTGGCAGACCAGGTTCCAGACCTGTCTAAAGGTGTGCTAATAAATATCTCAAAGATTTGTTGTGAATATTTTTAAAGATGCTAACTAGATTGGAGACAGAATAGATGAGTTAAAAATAGATTGACATTATTCTATAAGAACAGGATTTGGGCTTCTTTCTGACAGGGGAAGATAGTCAATTCACATCACAAAGAGTTATAAAACTGTATGTATTTTGTCTCAGCAATACCACTATTAGGTCTATTATCTAATAGTAATATTGGGTCTTTTTCCTAAGGTGATCAGGGAAAAGGAAAAAGAACCTCTATGTTCTAAAATATTTATAGTAGTTCTCTTCCTGATGGCCAAGAACTGGAAATTGAGGAGATGCCGATCAATTGAAGAATGACTAAACTAGTTGTGGTATGTGATTGTGATGGAATACTACTGCTCTGTAAGAAATGATAGCAGGTTGATTTTAGGAGGAAAAAAAAAGCATGGAAAGATATGCATGAAATAATGAAAAATAAAGTGACCAGAACTAAGAGAATATTATGCAATATTGTTCAAAAATAATTGTGAACAGCCAAGTTTTTCTAAGTACTATAAAGATTCAATCCAACTATAAATGGCCTATGAAAGAAGGGGCTACCTACATTGAGAAAGAACTGATAAAAAGAAGTTTGCATAGTGTAGTTTTACATACATTTATAAGTTTGCATCAAATGGTGATACTCTCTAGTGCAGGGCAGGAAGGTAGGGAGGGAAACAGTTTGAAACTTAGAATGTAAAAAAAATGGAAAAAATTAATTTTAAAAATTAAGAAAAAATATAAATGAATGATTAAATATATGAAAAAAAATTCTTTCTAGAGCAAGTAAAATAAATATATAAATTTTTTTTAAAAGTATACTATAGTAAAAATCAGACTTTTAAAATTAGTCATTTCTTTCTTTCTTTTGCTTTAGGAGACCTTTCTCACACAGGAACAAGGCTGACTTAAGGGAAAGTAGTACACTTAATCCGGTTTAATCAACTTTCATTGTCACTTTCTCCCCAATCTTTGCATTCATTCAGGCCTAAGGGGTGTTTCTTTATCTAATGCTGCCTTTTCCCAAAGAAATCACAAATGTAATAGCCCCTATTCTTATCTCTCTCCTCTTCCTACCTCCCAAAAGAGTAAACTGCCTGAGTGCTAGGATTGTAGTCATCTTTTATCTCTAATGACCAGCATTGCATTGTAAAAGTAGATACTCAGCAATTTTTTTGCCAGATGAATGAAAGAATGATTAAATAAGTTAAAAATGAGGAAGTAAACTGTCAAATCAGGTGAAATAAAATCATAACAAAAGTGACTTAGATTATTAAGAAAAGAAAAAAAAAAAAAAACCAGAATGTTTACATACAGGAATAAGACTGACCTAAGGCAAAATCCTGAACTAAATTCAGGTTTGTCTTCACTAACTGCTGGCCCTGGCCATTGTCCTCATTCTGGCTTCAGGAACACCTTATCCTAGCAACTCTCCTATGTAGAACATAACTTGCTCAGTATCTCTCATTTTCCCCCAGGGAATGTAAATGTTCTAAACTTCATAATGGGTTTCCTCTTCCAAGTGATGTAATGCCTTAACTCCATCAAAATCCATATTATTTTTAGAAATTCCATAAGGATTAAATCCAATGACAGAATCAGATTCAGTGATAAACCAGGCCAGGCAGACCTTTTGGTGTCTTCAGACTCCCATTGCATTGGCAGCTGCCTACTCTGCTTATGAAGGGGGCTTGCCCTGCTTAAAACCAAGCAATTATAGAATGTTTAGCCTCCTGTCCTGAAGGCTACACAGAAAGCTATTTTTTACTCCCCTTACAACTACAGAGATCTGTTCTCTTTGATTGTGTTCTTTCAAATCTACCCAAGTCACCACGATTATGATTGAAATAAAAGTACAAAGAAAATCCCAGGTGGTGAAATCCATCTGCCAGGATAGCTGAGTTAAAAGACCCCCTTACCATTCAGGTATGTCTTTTTAGATTTCCTCTGGAAATACCAATAAACTATTTTTATATAAGGTCTTCACTAAAATTATTCAGTTATTTTTTCAATCGTGTCCAACTCTTTGTGACCCCATTTGGGGTTTTCTTGGCTAAGATGCTGAAATGGTTTTCCATTTCCTTCTCCAGCTCATTTTACAAATTTACAGAATCAGAATTAAATGATTTTCTCAGTGTCACGTGGCTAGTAAGTGGCTGAGGCCAGATTTGAACTCAGGAAGTTCTTCTGACTTGGAGTGTGGCTTTCTACCCACTGTGTCACCTAATCTTCCTTTTTTTTGGGGGGGGACAATTTGCAGCACCCTTATATTATTTATTGAGATGTTCTTTTACAAATAATTATCATAATTATTCACATCCTAACTATAAAATTAGTTGTTTGAAAGCTTTACATAAATATCAGTATTGCACAGAAATGAATAAAAAAGCACTTTTTAAGCTATATGACACTACATGCCAAGCACTGTGCTAAGCACTAAGAATACAATCAAATGTGAAAAATATGTTTAATTTTATTGTTAATGTATAACCTATATCAGATTGCTTGCTGTCTTGAGGAGGCTGGAAAGGAAGAAGGGAGGAAGAAAATAAATAGAAATCTTACAAAAGTAAATGTTGAAAACTATCTTTACATGTAATTGGAAAAAAATAAAATGCCATTAAGTAGAAAATGATAAGAATTAATAAAATTAAATTAAAAAGCCAAACGGTGCCTGCTTTCATGGAGATTTCAGCTGCCAATCAGATGGAAAGGTATGATGGTGCTTAGAGTACTTCAGTTAGTTGGCTAGTAATATCTCTTCCTTAGTGAAATTTCCACTGATAAGATCATATGGCTATCTTATGTTGAACTAGTTGACAAAGATGAGAACTTTCTTTTCTAGCTGTTCAATAGCTGTCCTGAATGAGCAAGGAAGGGTTAAAACCTTCTTTCTTGAAACAGTTAACAGTTGCATGTCCACAAGGGTCACTCCCTAGGATGGTTGATTAAACTATTATTAAATATCAGTCTTTGTCCTACTCACTTTTACCATTTTAGTTGTATAAATTGCTCCTGCTCTTTTAGAATAGGAACTATATTTTATTTTTCTTTTTGGTTCACACGATGGCATTATTTTTTGCCATAAGAAATCTTTACATACCCTGGACTATATGGGATGGAGGTAGTAGATTGGTTACACAGAAGGAAATAAGGGCAGGGCACTGCCATGCACAAACAAGTGTCAGTTCTGCACAGTTTGCTGGAGATGTAAGAGTGCATGTTGATGACAAGTGTGTCCTGACCCCAAAGGGGAATGTGGGGTGTTTAAAAAAAAATTGGCAAAAGTAAAAGCTATTATTAAATAATCTGCCGATTTAATTCTTTGTGTAAAAAATTAAAAAACACATACATCTCATTATTATGCAAATTTGCTTTTGTCTTTAATAAATGGCAAAATTATATGTATACCAAAGAATGTTAAAAAATAAGTATCTTTACAATTTATTATAAATTTTGACTTGTATACCTATATGTACCTTTTATATATGGAGGGCATCTAAAAATTTCTCAGGGAAAAAAGGGTCACAAGTAAATAAACTTTAATAACACTGTTCTATACCATCTATATACACCTAACCAAAATGAGGAGTATTAGGATGTCTTAGTACATCCTTCTGAAAAGTGTCTTAAAATCTAGATGTATTTTGAACAAAATTGAATCCAGTGGCACAGGGAAAGGACTTGGGAAATGCACTGAAGAAAGGATTATATGTTTAGAAAAGTAAATTTTTTTATGTTTTATTCTATTTATATTCTATTGAATTTATATTTATTTTTTCAAACATTTCCCAATTACTTTTTATTTTTTTTATCATTCATTTAAAATTTTTTTTGAGTTTCAAATTCTCTCTTTCCCTCCCTCTCCTAGATATTGAGAAGGCAAGCAATATAATATCAATTATAGGGAGCAGCAGCGGATAACCATTGACCCTCAGATCAGGAGGACCTGAGTTCAAATTAAGCCTCAGACACTTACTTGCTGTATGATCCTAGTCAAGTCACTTAATGCAGATTGCCTCCAGTGTGTTGTGTGTGTGTGTATGTGTGTGTAATCACACAAAACACATTTTAATATTACTTTATTCTACATGTTTAGAAAAAAATAATGCTTAGGGTTATAGATCTAGAGTTGAAAGGGACATAAAAGTCATCTAGCTTAGTACCCTCATTTTACAGAGAAGAAAACTGAGGCTCAGTGATTTGCCCCAAATTATACAAATCATAAATTTAAAGGTGAATTTCAGATTCAGGGCCAGTAACTCCAAGTTCCTCGCTTCAAGTTCAAAATTCTTTGTGAAGAATTTTAAACCCTAGTATATTTGAGAAGGATGCTGTTTTTAATATATGTAAATTGAAGGGAAAAAACAGAAATACATTTGCTATAGATTGTCTAGCTGGGAGGGGAATTGGCAGAAGAGCCTGTTGACTCATTGCCCATGTGATGATGGAGAAGCTGAGAAAGGAAGCATTTAATTTTCCATCATGCTGAAAATGGTATTGATTTAGGACAAGACTGTCAAACATTACTTAGCTTCCATTGTTGGGTTATCTGGCAGATTGTAGATTCTCAAATTATATGTATGCTTGAAATTCTAAGTCACAAAATATATTTTCATCTTGATAGGCAGAGAATTGTGCACTGTTAACTAAGGGAGTAGAGGATAAAGGAAGTAGTCTTTTCACAGTTATACTTGCATGGGCTTTTTAGGTCAACAGGTTTCATCATTAGTGTATGGGGAAAATTGTTCTGTTATTTACAGTGGAGCAACATTTTCCAAATATTTACATACTAGCTGACTGCCTATTAGAAACATTAAGTTAGAAACATTGTGGTCCAAGGGATTAGGCACTGCCAAGAACCCAAAAGACATAGTAGCTGAAGGGAAACACTATGCTTAGAATAATTCACTCAATGCAACCCATGGGTAAAATAAACCACTCTACATATCTCTAGCAGTAACTATGATTCAGTGAGAATTCTTTAAATGAAGATCACCATCCCATAGGAAAGTTCTCTAATAAGGGAATGGCTATTTCAACTTTTCTTTTTAAAAATGCAATAATTTAAGATTTTTCCGGGGCACAATTTTAAAAAAATTCCAGAATTTTTCCACTCCCAGAAGATTCATAAACTTGAGAAATTACAGGTAATAAGGCATGAATTCTTCTTGTACTTATTCTCCCAGATGATTTGGACAAAAGCCAATCAATGCATGAAAAATTTATTTATTATTGTACTTTAAGAGCACAGACAAAATAATGCTTTTCACTCTGAGAATTTGAATCAGCAACTCACAAATACTAAAAGATCATTAAAAGGGGGGGGGGGGAACATCTAGTATAATTCCCATTTGTATATTTGACTTGTTTGCCCTAATTTTATAAAAACTAGCTTTAATCCCTAAGGGCCTTATATTGTAGGCAAACTCCCGTAGACAACAAAAGTCATTACAGATTTTTAAAATATAAAATTCTCTAGTTAAGATGTTCATATGTAGCAACCAAATAGCATTCAGGAAAGAGAAGGGTTAATATTCACATCCACAATAAGGATGACACAGAGAGAGAGATGACACAAAGGTTAAATGATTTCTCTAATTTTCATGATGACTCTGTAGCACAGCAAGAAACATAAATCAAGATACTTGACTCTAGTCCACCACTAATACTGTGAGATTGAGCCCCCATAATTAATAATAGCTTTTTTTTTTCAGAGCCTAAAGTCTATGGAATTAATCACCTAATTCATGAATATCCCAATCCACAGAGAGGAAAGTAATTGTCATTGAAATCAAAGGTTGGTTTCTTGAGAGGGAATAGGCCGATTGCATATTTCATAACAGCAGGATGTGTTCCATCTTTGAAAGAGAAGTGTTATATCATGCTGTGACCCAGAGGTATTCTTGCAGCTTTCACCAGTGAAGAGAATTGGAAATTAAAATCATTGATGGGGGCTGTGATTCCTTTCTATTTATTCCCAAGCATTTGGTAGGGAGATGGGACAAAATTCCAATAAAGTGGAAGAGTACTATAATTGCACATGAATTAATGTATGGATCAATGAATGAATGCATGGTCAAGCTTTTACTCATTAGAGAGCAAGAGTTTCTTGCCATCAACCATATTGAGCTTTGAATAAGAGGGTAGGTAATATAGAAATGGTTAAGTATCAGAAGTTTGATGGAGTCTACCTATTATGGTTGCTACATTTAAACAGTAGGAACTCTCTGCCCCAGCCATAGCTGCCACATACTCTGGGAAATCATTAAAGTATTTCAGAATAATGAACCACAATGACTCCTGGCCCACAGCTGTAAGAGATTCTGTGCATATATAATGTGACAGATATTGTGAGTAGGAAATACACTAAAAGAATTCCAATGCTGGGTTTACAAATACATGAATCTACTCAAAAGTCTTCTCTCCAAGTAAAATACCAGTCCAAACCAAGATACCAATCCAAAGACTGTTACTTCTCTTTGTTTCCTTTGGAAAAAATAAGAGCCAGAAAAATTTAAATGTATTCTTATTAATTAATTGATTCAACAAAAATTATACAGTAATACAGATGAGTAAGATGTGGTCCCTCAAAGAATTAATAATCTAGCCAGAGAAATAAAGATAAAACAGAGAATTAGTGCAATAAAAGTGGTACAAACAAATTATAGGCTAAATATAATTTCCTGTTGAGATGATCAAGGAAGGCTCAATGGAAGAAGTACCTTTAGATGTAAGGCTTGAAGAAAGACTTTTCTGGGTAGATATTCAGATAGGTTGTGAAGTAAGCAGATTGAGAAGGAACAGCTGCATTGACTACATAGAAGCAGGAAAGGACAAGGTATGATCATAGGAAAGAGTAGTTCCCTTTGTCTGGGGCTTTGATTGCTAAAAGGTACATACAATAATGCTTTAAGTGTTCTATAATTTCAATAATAAATATACCCTCTTTCAACATTATAAATCTCAAACCTTATATGCCATATCATTCCATATAACTCATATTGCTCCATGAGTCCTAAATAGAGGGTCCATCAGTAGGAAACATGGGTTCAAGAAGCCCATATCCCAATAGACCATAAAAGTAGTGCACTTGTTATTCCTTGCTTGAGCTACTAGCTGTCCTTCTCTTCCAATCATACATCTGTCATAATATCCTTTATATTGTTCCTCTTGCATAATCAGTAAACAAGACAGCAAGAACCATTTGTAAGAACTGATTATGTGTCAGGCACTAAGCCAAGCACTGGGAATACAAATAAAGTCAAAAAGAGAAAAAAAAAAAATCCCAACAATTCCTACTTTCAAAAAACATACATTTTAATGGAGTAGAGAGACTAAATAAAAAAAAAAAATCTATGTGCAAATAAGATATACAAACTCACAAATATATGTATTGCATCTATTATTTATAATACATACATATACTACATACCTAAGTATACCTATGTATATACTAATATGGAGATACATCCATATATATATATGCATTATGTATGTGTACATATATATACATACCTATGTATCTATATTCATGTGGGGAGAGAAGGAGGGGTAAGAGAGAGAGAGAGAGAGGGAGACATGAGATTTGTAAGGGACATTAGAGACCAAGTTTTTATGACTGACATTCAGTATTTATATAGAAATGACAGTGTATATATAAATATTTTAGGATATATCTGCATATCTCTATATACATGTAAATATCTATACAATTTGAATTTCAAATGGGAAATAAATTACTTTCTCTAGGGAAATAAACTATTTTCTCTAATTACAAAAATCTACCTACCTACCTACCTACCTATCACTATTCAGTCAATTAAACTAAGCAAGTTTTTCAGGATTTTTCTAATGCAGCAAGTCCACTAATCTTTATGAGTCTTGGAACATGTCATTACAAATTCAGCCAAATTAGATGGAAATGACACATTCAATTCACCTTGTTCACCCTAGTTTAACCTGAACATTACATCTGAAATTTCTAATTGGTTGAAAGACATGGTCCCTAGTTCTTTGTGCATATAGTAGATACTTAATGAACACCTATTAATCAAAAAACTCTTTTTCTTTTCTGAAGTCTAGCTGAAGGGATCATAAAAGACGATGATGAGAATGATGATGAGGGTAATGGCAAAGATAGATGAAGAGCTACTAGTAAGGAACTCTTTCTATTAAGGCAGAATGGCATCTTACAGATTACCTAGGGAAATAGGAAACTCATTATTTGCCCATTCTTTTCTAGTATGTCATATCAAATCTTGAACTCAGGGTCTGAAGTCAGCTTTTTATCCACTATGCCACTACTTCTCAGATTATTATTTACAAATTATTAATACTAATTATTAGCTCTATTTGAAGACCTTTGTAGGCATATATATAGAGAGATAAATGCTTAATGTTCTTTATTATCAAAGGTAAAAACTTTTGGACAAAATTGCTTACAATGCAGAACTTCAAGACTATTCTTTTTGCCTCAGTTTCCTTACCATATACATTTTGTAAAATTTGTTTACTCTCAGTGGTATTGAAACATTTAGAATTGAAATCGCTTAGCACAACGTTTAGCAAAAACGTTTAGCACATAGTAGGCATTTAATAAAGGCTTATTGATTTGATTTAATTGGCAATTTTGTCACCAGGTTCATTCATGTGGAGGGAGAGGACAAAAATATAGACTGAAAATATTGCAAGGCTATAATCTAAAGACAGGGTAATGATGGTGGAATTTGTTGGGAATATGAGGCCAATTTACCCAACTCTAGTTATTACCCTGGGAATATTATTAAGTGATGATCCATTAAGTCAGAGCAAACACAAATATTACAGATTAATAATTTAAAAAAAACACATTAATTTAAAACATTGAGATCTTAAAGTCATAATCCTCATCTAGAGAGATCTCAGTGCAGGCTTCATTGAAATAATAGTCTGAAGCCATGGGTCAGAGTCTCAGCTCTGTTGTGACCTTAGACAAGAAGTTTAAACTGTCTGAATCTCAGTTTCCTCATCTGTAAAACTGTGAAAATACTACTGCTTTACCTGTTTTTCTGAGGAACAAGTGAGATACTATACTTGAAAAGACTACCAAGTGTAATGGTCTAAATTAATATAAAGTAGATATGCATGAGGGGAGAAGAGAAAGGACAAATAGAGCAATAGTAATAATAGTGACAGATGAATTATCTCCTTTTCTCACTAAATTCTGCTTTCAAACTCAGCAAAGACATTTTAATTTCAGACATTTCAGTGCAGACCATCCCTCAGCAAATCTGAGAAGGCAAGTCTATTGAGAAAATACTTTGAATCAGTAAAGCTGAGACAAGGGTGGAGCTCTTTTTGAATGCAAGAAACAGAAATGGAGTCAATATAATGCAAGACACAAAAATAAATAAACAAACAAAAAAACAAAAAAAACAACACTGCTTCTCTTAATTAACTAACCTAAAAAAAAAAAAAAAAAAAAAACCTAAAAGAATCCCCAGACCTAACATTCATTCAATCAATCAATAAGCATTTATTAAGAGTTTACTATGTAAAAATATGCTAATTACTAACACATAAATGGCCCCTATCCTTAAGTAGCATATAATCCATTAGGAGAAACAACACACATAACCATGTAGAAAATATATGCAAAATAAATAATTTAATTATTGTGTCTTCACAATCTCTACCCTTCAGGTTGAAGGTAACAGCTTCTAGGGGAGAAAGCAGTAAGGAGGTTCCCCTCACCCTCTTTAGGGTGCTTCTGTTCTAACAATCTGTCAGATTCTAAAGTCTTCTGGCTTTATAATTAGTGATCCCGAGGCCCCACCCACCCACCTATTGTTCTAACAATATGTCAGTCAATGACTGTAAAAGTCTTTTGGCCTATGTAATATTTCTTCCCTTAGATTTTAGGGAAGATATATTAGTGATCCTGAGACTCTCTGACCCCAGAGTGCTATTGTTCCACAATCTATCAATGATTCTAAAGTCTTCTGGTCTTAGGATAGTCCTAGATCTTCTGGCTCAGTGATAACCAAATTCCTCAGTTCTACCTCTTGACCATAAAATCAGCATTTCAGTAACATGAAGAACTGGATAAATGTGTCTCCTTTCTCTTGGTCCTTTGCTAAATTCTTTTGGAACTTAGCCCACTTCAATTGGCCTTACAATTACAATAAACTTTGCCCCTTGCCTTGGATATGGGTTCAAGCCTGCAATTCTTTGGGACACTGGTCTGCAACCCCAAACTTTTAGGGTCCCTTCTGAGCCTCAACATTTGGTAGCTCAGTATGGGGAGAGTCTGGCCTTCTCTGACTTGATTCTTTCCTTGCCAAGGTAAGCCCGTCATGTTTTTCTCCCTTGATTCTATAGCTGGGACCTCCAAAGCCACTGGGAGAAGTCTTGTCTGAGCTCCATGGTCAGCAAGTTTTCCTTGACTGGGAATGCCCAGATTTGGAAATTCTTGCAATTTTCAGCAAAGTTCCTAGGGAACCTTTACCACATTTTCACTTTCTCTGGGATGCCAGAGGAGACAAAGTGCTATAGGATGGCTTTTGGCAAAGAAAGGATAGTTATCTTTTATGTCATTTTTGTCTGTCTGTGTCTCTGTGCAAAATGTCTGTCATGCTTCTTCTGTAAGCTTGATTTTGTTACCTGGAAAGATTTAAAATGCAACCAGCAAGAAAAAAATTCTCTGCTGTAGTTAGAATGCTGGGAAGATTTCTTAACACCCTTGACTCCCACCTTAAAAAGAGAAAAAAGCCTACCTTTTTTTTTTTTTTTTTTTTTTTTTTTTTTTCCTGTGGACCTCAGTTTTGGCCAAGCTAGGGGCTACAGAAATAAAGTTAGCAAATTAAAATTAAAATAGTATCTTAGCAGATTCTCAAAGTTTTGAGAGCAATGATTAACTAGTTTGGCAATGTCAGTTTAAGATTGCAAGAAAAAATCCCTAAGACATTGGGAATAATTCCAGGAATTTACCCCATTCTGAGAGAAAAGAAAAAGAAAAAAAACAAACTAGGTAAATAGCAACTTTTTGCTAACCTTTCTTTGACTCTTATCTTGATCGAATTCCTTTTTGCCTCTTTGGGAAAGCACCCCAAAAGGTATTAATGGTATTTATAATATAAATATAAAGGTATTATAATCATGTCCCTGATTTTTACTCTTATGGCAAATTTCTATAATAGAGCAAATGGTTAGTAGAAACCATGAGCCAGCCAATAAAAATATCCCAGGGGACACTTAAAGATGCTTTCTTTTGCATACCATTGCATAAAGAGTCACAATTTCTTTTTTGCCTTTAAAGGGGAAAATCCAAGGGAACATAACCCCATCACTTACTATATCTATAGCATGGAGGTAGCTCAGGACTTCTGTGACAGACCCCACATATTTGGACAGGCAGAGGCCATCCAGTATGTAGATGATATTTTGATTTGCAGCCCAACCCGAGGGGCTTCTCTGGCTGCAGCCATACAAACCCCTAACTTCCAGGCTCCCCCATCCAGGGCTATGAAATTTCTTTGCCTAAAGGCTATCAATCTGTTAAATATTTGGGCCATGAATCAACTCCTACCTCCCTTTTGCTCACAGCAGAGAGGGAGCAATCTTATCACTCCCTGAACCTTCCTCAAAGAAACAACTGTGTACTTTCCTGGGCATGGCTGGATTTTATAGCAAGCCCCTCTATGATTTTTTTCAAAGTCCTGACACAACTTCCCTTGAATGGGTTCCTAAGGTTCAAGGAGGGCAAAAATAAATAAATAATTCCCCCAATTAATATGCAGGAGAAATTCTACAATTATTGCAAGCTGTCTATGGACCTAACGAGGTTTCTGTTATGTTTTGTGAAGGACATCAGAAAGGAAATTCATTTCAGGTCAAGAGAAACAGGCTTGCAGATTCAGCTGCCCATTTGCCCCTGACCATGGCACTTTGAATTCCCCCACTCCCTTCATAGCTCCCAAGAACAAGCCCTTGCTAAAGAAAAGGTACTTTCTCCTTCTAGGTGATTTCAAACAATTCAGGCCAATTTCTAATCCCAGAGGCCAGCAGTGGAAACTTCTCTTTAGCCCCCGCCAAGCTATTCACTTGGGAAAAAATACTCTCCAATCCCTTGTGAAACTTTTCACTGTTCACAAGCTAGGAGAAACAAATAAACAGATCTGCAGGTCTGTCCAGTTTGTGCCCAATAAATTCTGAAAGGGCTGTTAACCCCGCCCCCCCCATCCTGAAGCCTCTCTGAAGGAGGGGTAATATTTAAGGGAGCACTGGCAGATTTTACGCATAAGCCCCCTCTCAGGGGCTTCAAACTGCTTTTGTTTTTTGTTGCTTTACTAATTGGGAAAAAGCCTTCCCTTGTAAGACTGAAAGGGTTCAGAGTTTTTTGCTAAAAGAGATCAAACCCATTTAAGATGAATTATTATCTATCTCCATCCTCATGTCACTCTCTCTACCCAATACTTAATTCCTTTTAAACATTAGATGCTTGCACCCTAGATCACCTGAGCTCTTTCACTGTGTATAATGCTACATTATTCTACCCATTACTCCTACTCCTGTGAGGAAACAAAAGCAGGGATTTGCGGGAAATGTTCTTTTGTGCTTAGCCTAGGAAAAGCTGTCTGGATGAGACATTCTTGATAGCTTCATTTAACCCCCACCAGTCTTCCTCAGGGTGGGGTTCCTGGTTACTGTCTCTAGTAACCCCCATACTAACTCCATTTTTAATTATTTTTTTTTTGCTCATTTTTGGCCCCTGCACTCTTAACCTACTTGTGAGATTTGTTTCCTCCAGAGTCCAAGCTATAAACTTTCAACTCTTTGTTCAATCTGAATGCCAATAATTAACTGATTCTGACACTCAGCAGCCTCTGAATGTTGTTACACCATATTCAAGTCACTTGTCTCCCCTACTCAGTCTGGACCCCACTAGGCAGGGACAGTTCTACACCTCTTGTCAGCATGAAGCAGCTCCAGAAGATGAGATCTCTGTCTCTTTGTCCCATACGAATTTGGGGTTCAAACTGCTTGAAAGGGGAAAATGAAGGAGTATAGCTTCTAGGGGAGACAGCAGTAAGTAGGTCCCCCCCACCTTAGAGTGCTTCTGTTCTAACAATCTGTCAATGATTCTAAAGTATTCTGGATTTACAATCAGTGATCCCCGAGGTCCTCCCTTCTCCCCTTGACCTTAGAGTGCTATTGTTCTAACAATCTGTCAGTCAATGATTGTAAAAGTCTTCTGACCTGGAAATACAATAATATTTCTTCTCTTAGCCTTTAGGGAAGATATATTAGTGATCCTGAGACTCTCTGACCCTAGAGTGCTATTGTTCTGACAATCTGTCAATGATTCTAAAGTTTTCTGGCTTTAGGATAGTCCTAGTGATAACCAAATTCCTGAGACCACTCCTCAGTTCTACCTCTAGGCCATAAAATTAGCATATCAGTGACATGAAGAACTGGATAAATGGGTCTCCTTTCTCTTGGTCCTTTGCTACAGTCTTTTAGAACTTAGCCCACTTCAATTGACATTACAATTACGATAAACTTTGCCCCTTGACTTGGATATGGGTTCAAGCCTGCAAATTCTTTGGAGACACCTTGCAACACCAGTCTGCAATTCCCCAACTTTTTGGGGTCTCTTCTGAGCCTCAACAAGGTGACAGCATCCTTTCTAAGATACATAAATAGAGAGAAGTTGAAATTACAGAGGTTAGAGGAATCTAGACAACTTTCTATCTTCTCCCAAGTCCAATCTTCACAGTGAATTCTCAGGACATTTTTTTTTTTTAATTTTTTAAATTTTCAACAAAAAAGAGTCACAGTGGAATCTTGTATCCTTTATACAGTCAGTTACAGCACTGTAAAGATGTGATCTATAGAACCTTGTTTTTGAAAACCTGTTTATTATTTTTTTATGCCTTCACTGAGGATACCTTCATTACATATGTAGGCTATTCTCATAATGATTTCATAGAGATAGGAAAGTAGGCAATTTATATAGGTTAGTGATTAATAACTTCTCAAAGACCTCTTTTTTTCAGATCTCATAATAAGATCTATGATATTTCCCTTCCTGACAAGAATTTGGTATCCTACTCTCTTCTAGGTGTTTAAAAATTAATCCTTCAATGACTTGCATACTGTATAATGTCTACATGGAATCTCTTCCATGTATACTTGGTTTAATCCATCCTTTCTTCCAAGTTTTTCTTTAATATCACCTCCCTTTCCTTATCTAAACAGATTAAGAAATCAGAGTTCAAATAAATATAAAAAACTGGTCCTTGGCTCAAGCCCTGCCTCAAATTCATCCTATCCATATGTTATTATTGTCCAGTTGTGTCTAATTCTTGGTGACCCATTTGGAGTTTTCATGATAAAGATGTTGCAGGGGTTGGGTTCTTTCCTTCTCCAGCTCATTGTACAGAAAAGGAAACTGAGACAAACAGAGTTAAGTGATAAGAGGGATAATAAGCATTTGAGGCCAAATTTGAACTCAGAAAGATGAATCTTTATGCTCTATCCACTGAGCCAAATATAATCACATGCTAGTCACTTAGCCTCTCATTGCCTCAGGTCTCTTTTTTTTTTTTTTTTTTTTTTCAATTAACAAGCATTTATTTTCTCCTTTCTATTCCCCTCCCCTCTGGCTATTGTGGGGTAGGGAAGAGGAGAGAAAACAAAACCCTTGTAACATTACTGTCTGTATCCAAAAATGTGTTTGTCATTCTTCATAGGGAGATAGCACTCTTCATAAGTGTTTTTTGGAGTCAAAGGTTCTTATTTGTTACAACAAATCTGAGAAATAGATGTGATGTTCATCTTCATTTTATAGATAAAGAAATCGAAGGAGACAGAGATAAAGTGACATAGTAGGATCACACAGTAAGTACTTGAGACTAGATATAAACTTTGGTCTTTCTGACTCCATGGCTAACATTCTATCTACCTATATTGCCTGTGGCTCGTAGAGTATGCTCAATTTTATATTAGCAAAGTCATTTCATTGATTGGGGTTCTTTGGCATTTCAAAGTTAATCTTTACAATGTTGTTCTCATAGCTTACATTGTTTTCCTGGTTCTGTTGACTTAATTAATTCAACTCTTCCAGTTTTTTAGTTGTAAATTCAAGTAAACTGCAGATTACTTTACTATGACTGGTAGAAGGGAGTTCTCCCTCCAGTAGTTCCCTACACTAATAAAAAATGTTGACCAACAAGTAAACAATATACATATGGGCCTCTCCCTTCTCCTACTCCTGTGATTTTTATAGTATTCATTCTTTTGTATTATCTATACAAGATAGATCCTCCCTAAAAATATACATAATTTTATAGTAAGTAATAATAATGAAACAAAAACGGTGCTGACTCTGGCCAAGAAGGACAATCTAGGTATCTAAATAATTTTGTGCCCCAATTTATTTATATAAGAAGGTAATTAGTTTCTGGTTTTATTCAGTCAGCAATTGAAATGACTCAACAATGAATTGAGATTTGTAGTCACAGAGAAATAGAGGTCCAAGGGAATCAAATAAGAGACAGAAAGAACTAAGATTGGAATCCAGATATCCCTGACTCCTTGCCCAGAACTCAGAGATCATGTTTGTAAAAATACTTTGTCTTCTTTTCAGAAAGGTCACCTAATAATACTTCATTTCTTTTGTATAGACAGGTAAACTTAAAGACACTGGGCCATACATTTGTCCAAGGATTCCCATATAACAAAAGGCCAAGCTAGCAATATATTGACAGTATGTCTACAAACAGGACTCTTTTAAAGAACTGTTCCACTATTTGTTATCCTTCTGCCAGATCTTTTACTAAAGTCAATAAAGAATTGAGGAACTTTAGAGCTGACAGATACCTTAGGGACCAGATGGTTCAACCTCATCATTTTTCAGATAATGAAATTAAAAAGGTTAATCAATTTGTCTCAAGTCAGGTTCTGGAAAAGTTTAGCCTATAATCCAAGTTCTCAGTTCTGCTTTCTTTCTATAATAACGTACTGCCTTTTTTTTTTTTTTCCCTGAAGCAATTGACGTTAAGTGACTTGCCCAGGGTCACACAGCTAGGAAGTGTTAAGTGCCTGAGACCAGATTTGAACTCAGGTCCTCGTGACTTCAGGGACTGGTACTCTATCCACTGTACCACCTAGATGCCCCAATGTACTGTTTTAAAATAATGAGAGTTCTCATTTATATCACTTTAAGGTTTGCTAAGTAATTACCTCACAATCAACCTATCATACTTTTAATATTATGAGCCCCATTTTGAATATGAATAAACTGTCTCAGTTCTGAGGAACTACAGAATGTTGAACAAGAAGTTCTACTTAGTCATTTAAGAGAAGAAGAATGAGGAGGAGAAGGAAGAGAAAGAGGAGAAAGATGAGAAGAAAGAGAAGAGGCACTTTCTTAATCTTCTAGAATAGATAGGTATTGTTTCTGAATGGATGATATAAAAAAGTGCTAAAGGAATTTTGAGGAATGATGTTTCCATGGTTGGAGTTATCAGGAAAAAATGGCAGAGAGATGGGGAGAGAACTTGATAGGGTGGAATGACATAAGAGAAGATCCATAGCCCACAATGATCCAGGAGTCCTGGAATAGGTTGAAAAGAATAGTATTGGTATCCCCCCCAAAAAGGGCAGTTCATCTTATCTGCCAGAGTAGGCAGATAACCTCCTTTTTTTTCTATGCCTTTAAACAATTTCCTAGGTGCCAGAGACTGAACCTTAAAACCTTGACCCTTTTAACCTTCCCCCCTTTTCCCCCCTTTGCCAAAAGACTGAACCTTAACCCTTTTCACCTTCCCCCTCCCCACCCTGACACAAATATCTGAATATCTAAGAACAACCACTGCATATTCCAGCATAAGCATGCAGAACGACACGCCTCAGGAAACTACAAGATATCATTGTTCTACTCCACCCTTGGAGCCCCTAACCTTTGACACCTGACCCCCACCCCTCATTTCAGAGTGTCACACCCCATCTGTCTTCTTGCTCAATGTGCTGTTACTACATTGTGGTCATCTGCCTATATATACTCTGTGCAAACTCAATAAACTCGAGACATAATCTACCATAACCTAGAGTTGTCTCCTTCCTCTCTGCGATCCTGTCCCCAGACCTCTGTGTCTCCCCAGGCCATTCGGCCTTACGAGCTCTGCTCCCCCGGCTTATGTCCTGCTCGCTTGACCCACGTTGATGACCTGCTGGTCAGGTCACCTAGGTTGCCATATCTTTTCCACTGATGAAATTATGGATGGAACTCCAACCATTTACCTTCTCTATTCCTCCTGGGACCTTCAGCTTTCAACTTTCTGATAGTCTAACTAGTTATTTCCACAACCCAAATCTTTCCTTTTAAATATTGGTACATCCTTCCAGAATCCATCCTTTCTACCACTACCTGTTCACACATACAGATGGGGTTCTACAGGCATTGACAGCAGGTTGGATTCTGAAATCACTAGGGCTCTTTGCTTTCACTCAACAAAATAGAACCATGTTGCTCCTTCATCTCCCTCAATTTCCAGACTGCTTTTTCTCTGTGAAGAAAAACCCAGATGAATGCTGCTAAAGCTTCAGCAGCTTTTCCAAACCAAGTAACTTTAGTCTTTTGTTCTTTACTGCCCAATAGAAGTATTTTTAAACACTTTATCTTTAGCTTGTTATTATGAACCTCTTTCCTCCCCCTCTTTTTTTCCTTCTCTCCCCATTCTCATTCCAGATTTTGAGGATATTTTTGCCAAAGCTGACAACAATAGTGTCAGGAGGGCCATATCATTTTTTATATCATTTTTGAATATCTTTCCTTGATCACTGGGTTCCTTCCTCATTTTGCCTCTGTAAAAGCTGTTTTTAGTATTTTAGTCCACAGATACCATCAACACATTATTCTCTCTTTCTTAAACCTGCCTCCACCTTATCAATTCACTGATTCAAAATTACAATCTCACTTTCATTTTTTCTGGAGCTTTTCTTAATTTTTCTCTCTCTCCTCACTCCACTTTCATTTAAAAGCAAATTTTTCACAAAAGCTTTCTGTAAGCAGGCTCTTAACTTATATCAGAAATGCACAGAAATCACCACTAAATCACTATGCCAGCCTGTAAGGGAAGCCTGAATTAGTGGACAGAGCCTGAGAACATGGAGCCCTGGGATCTGGTTTTGGAAATACCTCTGACTCATACTTTGATAAAGTAATTTCTGTCTCTTGTCCTTATCTTCTCTTGAAAATTAAGATATTATCTGCATCTAGCTGGCAAATGCAAAGAATTGGGGAGAGCGAATTAAATAATATCTAAAAAAAACATTCTGAACTCTTTAAGGAAAAGTTTGTACAGTTATAAAGTCAAAATTGAATCATATGTACTCAATATTCTGTTCCAGAATTAATATCTTACCATTGAGTTACATGCACTTAAGGAAAGGGCCCCAATCACCAACAATCAGAAAATAACAACAAAATAGTCCTGATAGGGTACAGTTTCTGGGGAAATTTAGCAATAATCCCAAGGTCCCCTGATCTTAGAGTGCTATTGTTCTAACAATGTGTCCATCAAAAATTCTGTTGGGGTTCAGAAGGGACCCAAAAAATTGGGGTTCCAGATTGATGTTGTGAGGTGTCTTTTAAAAATATGCAAGCTTTAACCCATATCCAAGTCAAGGGACAAAATCTATTGTAATTGTAACACCAATTGAAATGGGCTAAATCCCAAAAGAATTTAGCAGAGAACCAGAAACAAAGAGAAAAATTTATCCAGTTCTCCATGTCACTGATATACTTATTTTATGGCCTAGAGATAGAATTGAGGAGTGGTCTCAGAATTTGGTTATAACTAGGACTATCCTAAAGCCAGAAAGACTTTAGAATCATTGACAGACAGATTGTTAGAACAATTGCACTCTAGGGTCATGGAGTCTCGGGATCACTAATATATCTTGCCTAAAGTCTAAGGGAAGAAATATTATTATATCCCTAATCCAGAAGACTTTTACAATCATTGACATATTGTTAGAACAATAGCACTTTAAGGTGGGGTGGGGGAAGTTCCTTGAAATCACTGATTCTAAAGCCAGAAGATTTTAGAATCATTGACCAATTGTTAGAACAGAAGCACCCCAAAGTCAGGGGGACCTCCCTACTGTTGTTTCCCCCTCTCCCAGAAGCTATATTCCACCAATTCTAAAGTTTTCTGGCTTTAGGATAATCCTACAAACATTGCTGACTGTCAGATATATAATCTGCTAGTCAGTGATAACCAAATTCCTGTGACCACTCCTCATTTCTTCCTCTGGGATATAAAGTTAGCATATCAGTGACATGAAGAATTGGATAAATTTGTCTCCTTGCTCCTGGTTCTTTGCTAAATTCTTTTGTAATTTGGCCTGACTCAACTGGCATTACAATTACAATACACTTTGCCCCTTGACTTGGATTTGGGTTCAAGCCTTCAAAATTTTTTGAGACCTCTCAGGACACCTGTTTGCTACCCTCAACCTTTTGGGGTCTCTTCTGAACCTCAATAGTACTTTTTATAATGCATTAAGATTTTCAATAAAATATCATATAATTTAATCCTCATAAAAACTAGAGAGAAGTGCTATTTTTATTTTCTATTAATAGATGAAGAAATTATTGGGCTTATATCCCAAAGAAATAATAAAGGAAGGAAAGGGTCCCACATGTGCAAGAATGTTTGTGGCAGCCCTTTTTGTAGTGGTAAGAAACTGGAAACTGAATGGATGTCCATCAATTGGAGAGTGGCTGAATAAATTATGGTATATGAATGTTATGAAATATTATTGTTCTGTGAGAAACGATCATCAGGATGATTTCAGAGAGGCCTGGAGAGACTTGCATGAACTGATGTTGAGTGAAGTGAGCAGAACCAGGAGATCATTATTCACGGCAACAGCAATACTATATGATGATCAGTTCTGATGGACGTGACTCTCTTCAACAATGAAATGTTTCAAACTGGTTCCAATTGTTCAGTGAAGAAAGTCATATACACCCAGAGAGAGAGATGTGAAATGTGGACCACAACATAACATTTTCATGCTCTCTATTGTTGTTTGCTTACATTGTTTCCTTTATCTGATTCTTCTTTCTTGTAGATACGATTTTTCTTGCACAACAATGATAAGTGTGGAAATATGTATACACATTTTCGATTTCTCAAGTAATTTAATATAATTAACATGTAGTGGATATCCCGCCATCTAGGGGAGGGATGGGGAATGGGGGGGGAAATTTGTAACAGAAAGCTTTGTAAGGGTTAATGTTGAAGAATTATCCATACATGTTTTGCAAATAAAAAGTTTTAATAAAAAAAAAAAAGGGAGAGATGAAGAAATTGAGGGAGACAGAACTTAAGTGATTAACCCAGGACCATACAGCTAATTGATGCATTCCAATCTTCCTAGTTCCAAATTCAATGCTCTATCCAGTGTGCCACCCTTGGCTAAAGAAGAAAAAATCATTTTAATATTAGCATAAGGAAAGCATTAGCATTAAAGATAAAATCATGTTTTGCATTCTGAAACTCATTAAATGGATTTTGTGATTATTTGATATTTGTATTATCCATGTCACAGCCCTATTATATCAGTGTGTGGTGTATTGATTGATTGGATGAGAATTGACACACAAAACTCACATATTATCCTTGTACACTCTCCAAGAGATAATTAGTTTCTTTTATAATGCTTTGTATTTTATGTTATGCATTTGCAAACATTATGAACAGCATCGATACGTCTTACTGATGGCCACAGAGTTCCATGACATGAGAAAAGCTTAAACCTTTTTGGTCTTGGCAGTAGCCTCATGCTGGGAGTTAAAACACGTTTCTTCAGAAAGAACCAAATACTAAACATAGCTACCATGATCACACTTTATTTAAAGGATACCTATCACATATTTAGAGCTAGAAACTAGCTCAGAGGCTGCTGAATTCAATTCCCTCAGTGCCCAGAAATGTTAAAGAGATTTACTTAGAGTCACACAGCCAACAAGTGTCAGTCACAATATTTTAAGTAAATTCCTTAAATTCCCCAGACTTTTCTCTTTACCTTTTACTGCACTTATCCTCCCTTGGTCATTCATGTTGTAATCTTTACTAGAAGGTTAACTCCCTGAGCTCAGGGACTGTTTCATTTTTGTCTTTGTATCTCAATGGTTATTGTAGTACCTGGTACATAATAACACTTGATCCATACTTTTTGGATTGGAATTGATCAGTCTCATGAATGTGTGGTTCCATGGAATAAAAAAATTATCATACTAATTTTTAAAATTATTACTTCTGAGAGAAACCCTCAAATTTATTCTATAGTTTATGAGTCAGATAATGCCCCAAACACAGTGTAAATGACCAAATGATGTCAAACTTCTTCATATTCCTAAGACTCCTACTTAGAGTCCTGCTATAAAGTAGGTCAAATGGATAACGCATGCCCAGGCACCCAGATGGGTTTCCCAAAGCAGCAGATCTGTGAAGCTCTTTTTATATATTTATATACATGTATATAAAACCATTATACATATGAAATTATATAATCATCATGTTTTACTTAGGATGATAAATTAGTTATTTCCTCTGAAGAAAACTATTTCTCTATCTTTGCATTTAGAGGCATATCTCAGATAGAAAGTCAGTTTGTGCTACAAGGAAGATAGGATCAATTTTAGAATAAAGAAGGACAAAGTTTGAGTCTTACCTCTGGAACATATTAGATGTGTGACTGAGAAAGGCACCTCACCCCTCAATGCCCCAAGTAACTAAGTTTACATATTACAGAGGAATTTCTAATTTTTCCTGAAGGAGAGTTTTTACATTCTAGTTTCCATACTAATTTGCTGTCAGCAAACCATGGCCTATGGGTCAAATCTAGCCTGCAGCTTGTTTTTGTTTGACCCATGAGCTACCAATGGTTTTTACATTTTTGAATCTATTTCTTTTTTGCCAGCAGACCATGGTTTTCCAATTTCTGCTTTATACCAAAGAAATAACAGATTATAATGAACAAGTCAAAACAAAACAAAACCAAAGACCATTATTCAGAGTTTTAATTAAAGGGGGAAAATTTTAATGTTAAAGAGAACTAAAGCTTTTATCAATAAGCCACAGAGTTTTCAATATCACATAATATGGTTTGACTCTCCAATTGATAAATGGTCAAAGAATATGAATAGACAATTTTCAGGT
Organism: Myrmecobius fasciatus; assembly: GCA_023553655.1. Taxonomy (NCBI): domain Eukaryota; kingdom Metazoa; phylum Chordata; class Mammalia; order Dasyuromorphia; family Myrmecobiidae; genus Myrmecobius; species Myrmecobius fasciatus. The sequence goes on from JAJPUD010001339.1 coordinate 313,600, forward strand.
GAAAAAATTAGAGCAATTTAGAGTTATATGAAAAAAATGCTCTAAATCACTATTGATCAGAGAAATGCAAATTAAAACAACTCTGAGGTACTATCTCACACCTTTCATATTGGCTAAGATGACAGGAAATGAGAGTGGTAAATGTAGGAGGGGGATGTGGGAAAACTGGGACACTAAGGTATGTTTGGTGGAGTTGTAGAATGATACAACCATTTTGGAGAGCAATCTGGAACTATGCCCAAAGGGATATAAAACTGTGTATACCCTTTGACCCAGAAGTGCCATTACTGGGTCTGTAACCCAAGGAAATCATAAAGGAGGAAAAGGGACCCCCATGTGTAAAAATGTTTGTAGCAGGGGCAGCTAGGTGGCGCAGTGGATAGAGCACCAGTCCTGAAGTCAGGAGGACCTGAGTTGAAATCTGGTCTCAGACACTTAACATTCCCTAGCTGTGTTACCATGGGCAAGTCACTTAACCTCAATTGCCTCAGCAAAGATAAATAAATTAATAAATAAATAAAAATAAAAATGTTTGTAGCAGCTCTTTTTGTGGTAGCAAAGAACTACAAAATGAGTGGATGCCCATCAATTGGGGAATGGCTAAATAAGTTGTGGTACATGAAGGTAATAGAATATTATTGTTCTATTAAAAATGATGAAAAAACTGATTATGGAAAGGCCTGAAAATATTTACACAGACTGATGCTGAGTGAAAGAAACAGAACCAGGAACACATTGAACACAATAACAGCAAGAATGTGTGAAGATCAACTATGAACTTTGTAGTTGTTCTCAGTAGTTCAGTGATCCAAAGCAATCCCAATAGACTTTGGACAGAAAATGCCATCTGCATCCAGGAAAAGAAATAAGGAGACTGAATGTAAATCAACACATGCTCTGTTCACTTCTTTTTTCTGTTTATTTGGTTTTTTTTTAATCTCTCCCATGGTTTTTCCCTTTTGCTCTGATTTTTTCTCTCCCAACATGATTTATAAAGCAATGTGTATTAAAAATAAATAAAATTACTACAATAAAAAGCAAACTATGGCTTTAATGCAAACTTCCATTTTATATTTATCAGCAATTTAAATAGTCTACCTCAATTTACTTCTAGATATTAATTCATTTTTTAGTTGTTGTTGTTCATCCTGAACCAATAACATCACTGGTGTGGATGTTTTGACTTGTTCAAATTGGATTTAAGTGAGGCAAAGTTACACAAAGTCATCAGTCTCATTTTCCTCTATTCATCAAAGTCCAGTAGAAAGCCAAAAGTCAAGAAGACTGGTCAAGATTCATAGGGTGACTTTGGTCTTTCTAACTTAAGGTCTTTCTCAGATCTGTATATCTGAAGAAATGCTTATTCAATCACTAAGGGCTAGGTAAGAAATAAGAGATAAAATTGTCTAGTTTACCATCACAAAGTATCAATCAGAGGGGTATTCCCCCAGAGCTTCTGACTAGAACAGAAAATAATTGCTATTTATGTTCATTCCAATCCTTATTTATTTATTCATTTAAATATTGTGTTTTTTGTTTATTTTCAAAAGTTTCTCCTGTGCAGTTTTCATTATGATTTCTAGAAATACATATCTGGAAAAAGAAAAAAAAAACAGGCTTTTAAAATCACTATGATTCAAATGGAATTCTTGAGACACCTTTAAAACCAATTCATTCTGGCTTTACTTTCCTGAAAGGACAATAATAGCCCCCAGCCCAAGCTTCCTAATAGGGCAAAGTCAAAGGAGACATTTTTTTTTTTTTTAAGTTTGTGATTGTATTTTTACATTGCAATTTTTTGAGCCATTACCTGTAGAATACTTCCAATGATTATTTCTTGGTATTTTAAAATTATAAATGACCCCCATTCTTTATGAATCTGTAATTCAGAATACTTGTAAATTAGAGTCCTGGCTCTGCTCCCACTAAGATATGTGATTTTAGGCAAGTAATTTCATCTCTCTATTTCTTAATCATCTCATATATAAAATAAGTATTTGGGACTGGATAACCTCTAAGGTTCTACATAGACTTAACAGACACTTAATAGACAGAGAAATAACAACAGCCCCTCCTCCCTCCCCCCCCCCAAAAAAAAAACCAAACAACAACAACAACAAAAAAAACCTAAATTAAACTGATGTCATTTTCAGGGCATATATTTTGCTTCTCTTATTAGGCTATAAGCTCCTTGAGGGCAGAGGCCATGTTTTATTTATCTCCTTTTCTTTCACAATGCAGTAAACACTCAATCAATATTTATGGAAAATCTCCACATGCTGGCACATGGGGACAGGGAGAGAAAAATGAGAATGTGATACTTTGGGTTTTCAGATTGTTCAAAGTGGTTTTTGTTCTCCCCAATAAAATATTTTCTTTAACCACAAGAGGTTTCACTTCATCTATCCAAAGATCAGGTTTAAGGTAATAACACTGACTTCCCACATAAAGCCCTAGTAATATAAATGACAAGGGAGGTGAAAATAAACAATAGCAGCTAGGGGACTTTAGTAATTCTCTCTCACCAACTGTACAGATAAACCAAGCTATAAATATCGCTGGTTATTCTGCCCTCACACTGACTTAAAGTATTATGCTTTTGAATTGTAGCCACTTTGGGGCCATTATTAGAAAATAAAGCACTTTCAAATCACAATGGATAGGATGGCCTTCTAGAATGCCTTGAGTGCTGCACACAGTCTCAGTGACAAATTATTCAGTAGACACTGAACTCTGACCATCATCTCACAGCTTCTACAGTTTTCCCTTTTTTCTCTAGGTTAATGATCTCTTCATAGAGGAAAAAAGTTAGTAATAAAAAGTGTCATTTATATAATGCTTTTGAGCATGTGAAGCATTCTACATACACCATTTCATTTGATGAAATGTCTCTCTTTCATGGTCTCCACCTCAGTGTTGTCTTACATTTCAGAAAAAATAAAATTTCCCAAGTAAGAATTCTTTGATTTAAAAGGAAACATAATAGGGTAGAGGCAGCAACCCAATTGAACATTCTCAAAATTCCCCTTCAAACAGCTTTAAAATAACTCCTCAAATCAAATTTTGCAATGGCAGAGACCACAAAATGTCAGAATAAGACTTTTTTTTTAGCCTAGGAAATCTTAGAAGGGCAGAAGGAGAGATATATGAATTGGACTTGGGAGTTAGGTCAGAATGTGGCTGCAATTCCAGTCCTGGGACTTGGAGGTAGAAAGATTAACTATGTTAAAGAGCAACTGTAGCAACAGCAACCTCCAGAGCTGTAAGCCCTAGTACAGGGGTGGGCAACTGGTCAGAAAGATTTGGTGGCACTGGATGCAATTGACATTTACTGTCAAACTCTATCACCTATATGGCAGTTCTGGGTCACAGTTCCAGATAAAGAGGAGGACTAGAATTTTACTGGCAGGAAAGCAAGGACCTTTCCTTAGTAAAGACCAGAACACAGACCAAAAGAACTACACTTCTCCCAGGATCATACCACCTTAGAAGCACTGAAAATGTGGAGACCCCCAGGACCACCTCTGAAAACACTGGTATTAAAAATATTAAAGCCTGGCATAATGCTTCTCCACCCTAGACGAGAAGAGATCAATATTAAGAAAAACTTCAAAATCAAGAACTGCCCTGGAAAAATTAGCAAATGATAAAAAAAAAACAATTTGATCATAAAAATCTACAGAGGTGGCAGAGAAGATTAAGACATAAACTCAGAAGAATGCAACAATATGAAAACAGCTACAAGCAAAACCTTAAAAAAAAGCTTAATGAAAAAAAAAAAATTCAGTTGTACCAAAGCCCAACAAGAATTCTTAGAAAAGTTAAATAAAGAGATAAGATTTATAGAGGAAAAATTGGGGGGAAAATAAGAGTGATGCAAGAAAATTATGAAAAGTGAAGTAACAGCCTGATAAAAAAGGCACAAAAATATTATGAAAAATAACACCTTAAAAAACTATAACAACTGAATTGACTTAATGATAAAATGGATGCAAAAATTCAGTGAAGAAAAGAACTCCTTAAAAATTAGAATTGAATAACTGGAAGCTAAAGACATCAAGAAACAAAGTCAAAACTATGATTTAAAAAATAGAAGAAAAAGAGGCAGCTAAGATAGAGCACTAGCCCTGAAGTCAGAAGGACCTGAGTTCAGATCTGATCTCAGACACTTAACACTTCCTAGTTGTGTGACCTTGGGCAAGTCACTTAACCCCAATTGCCTCAACAACAACAACAACAACAAAAAAAAAAAAAAAAAAAAAGAAGAAAATTTGAAGTATCTCACTGGAAAAGAAACAAATGAACAAAAATACAAAAATAAACTGAGAAATAGATGAAGAATTTAAGAATTATTGGTCTACCTAATAGCCATGACAAAAAAAAGAGAAAAGCCTAGACATCATGTTAAGAAGAAATCCAAATGGTCCAAATAGTAAAATAGAAATTGAAAGATTTCCAATGACCTTATGAAACAGATGCCAAAATGAAAAATCCCAAGAATATTATAGCCAAATTTCAGAGCTCACTGATCAAGGAAAAAAAATGTAGAAAGAAACAGTTCAAATATTGTGGAGCTACAGTCAGCATCACACAAGATTTAGCAGTTACTGAATTAAAGGAGCAGAAGGTTTAGGATGTGGTATTCTGAAACAGAAAGGAGTTAGGATTACAACCAAGAATAATCTACCCAGTAAAACTCAATATAATACTTCAGAGGAGAAAATGGATATTTAATGAAATAGAGGATTATTAAGCATCCCTGCAAATGATTTGACAACTCAGATTTTTTATGCTTTTCTTGAATATTTTGTTTGAATATCTGATTTTCTATTCTGTTCATACATTCAAACAAAAGATTCAGAAGAAAAATTTGACATTCAAACAAATGATTCAAAAAAGCATAAAAAGGTAAACTTGAAAGAGTAATCATAAGAGATTCAATAAAATTAAACTGTTTACCTTCCTGTATAGGAAGATGATACATATAATTCCTGAGAACTTTATCATTATTTGGGCAGTTTCAAAGAAGAAGGGGTCATGGGTGGGAAAAGTTTAAAAAAGCCTTGTCATAGACAAGGGAGAGGTAAAATAAGGGGAAATATTGCACATAAAAAAAAGAAGCACAGAAGGAAGAGCTTTTATAGGAAAGAGGAAAATGGGAGATGGGGTGGGCAATGTTTAAACATCACTCTCATCAGAATTAGTTCAAATAGAACAAAATACACTACACATGCACACACATACAAACACACACACATTTAGTTGTCTAGATGTCTATCTAATTCATTAGGAAAATTGGAGGAGAAGGGGATAAGAGATATAAGGAAGGGGGATGATAAAAGAGAAGGCAGATTAAGGAAGGCAGCGGTCAGTAGCAAAGATTTTTGAAGAGGAACAGGATTTTTAAAAAAAAAGGCATGGGTAAATAAAAAAATGGAATGGAGAGAAATACACAGTAGTCATAACTGAGTGTGAATGGAATAGGTTCACCCCTAAAATGGAAGCAAATAGCAGAATGAATTAGAAAAAAGAATCCTACAGTATTGTTTACCTGAGAGAGTTGAAGCAAAAAGACAACCAGAGAGGGGTAGCTAGGTGGCGCAGTGGATAGAGCGCCAGCCCTGAAGTCAGGAAGACCTGGGTTCAAATTTGGTCTCAGACACTTAACATTCCCTAGCTGTGTGACCCTGGGCAAGTCACTTAACCCCAATTGCCTCAGCAAAAAGCAAAAAAAAAAAAAAGACATCCAGAGTTAACATAATGAGCAGAATCTATTAAAAAAAGGCAGAGATCATCATCATGATTTCAGACCAAGTAAAAGCAAAAATATACCCAATTAAATGGGATAATCAGGGAAACTACATTTTACTAAAAATATCACAGACCTCAGCTTCTTAAACTGTGTATGTGTATGTGTAAACATACAGGGTTTCATAACTGAATGTGGGGATCACAAAATTATGATTTATAATAAGTAATTGTTTGATTTGTATATCTATTTTATATATCTGTTTACCTAGGGTCACGTAATAATTTCTCGGGTGAAAAGGGGTTATGAGAGAAAAAAATTTAAGAAACTTTGCCATAGACAATGAAGTAATACATATTTTCATAGCTTGTTTCTCTGATAAAGGCCTCATTTCTCAAATATTTAGAGAAAGGAGTCATATTTATAAAAAAATGAGAAAATTGATAATCAGTGGATATGAATAGTGTTTTAAAAAATCAAAACTATTTATGGTTATATGAAAAAAATGTTCTAAATCACTATTGATTAGAAAAATGTAAATTAAAACAATTCTGAGACACCACCTCACACCCATCAGAAAAGTAAAAAGGATAAGGGAAATAGTTATACTAATGAATTGCTGGTGAAATTGTGGACTTGTCTAACAATTGGAACTATTTGGAACTATGCCCAAAGGATTGTAAAACTGTATCTGCTCTTTGGCCCAGCAATTATATTATTAGGCCTAAATCCCAGAAAAATCAAAGGAAAAGAAAAAAGATCCATACGTACAAAAAAAAATTATAGCAACTCTTTTTATGGGGCAAAGGACTGAAAATTGAGAGGATGCTCATCAGTTAGGGAATGGCTGAATGAATGAAGTGGCATGTGATTTCAATGGGGCAATATTGTAATATAAGGAATAACAAGGAAGATAGTTTCAGGAAAAAAAAAAAAAACATGGCAAGATCTATAGCAGGAACTGATGCAAAGTGAAATGAGAGGAACCAGGATATCATCGTGTACATGTTGTAATCATGATCAGTTGTAAAAGACTTAGCTACTCTGGTCAATATCATGATACAAGACAATTCCAAAGGACTCATAATATAAAAAGGGAGAGAGAGCTGATGAACTCTGAATGCAAAGTGAAGTAAAATTGTCTTTTTTGATTCTTTTTTTTTTTGCTTTTTTTCTCCATATGACTAATATGGAACTATATTTTGCATGATTTCACATGTATGATTGATATCATTTTGCTTGCCTTCTCAATGGGTAGGTGGGAGATAGTGTGAAGTTCAAAATTTAAAAAGAAAAGAGTGTTAAAAATAAATATTTTTTTTGTAAAGCTATGTGAAAGTAAATTAGAATGGGGAATCTAGTTGTAACCAGCAATGATGATCAATTTGCTTTCTTTCTTGTAAACTGGCAATATTACCTAGACATTTTGTTTTGGGGGATTTTGTCACTGTGTGCTAAAAAGAGAAGATGGAGAGGAAGGTGAAGGGAAGGAAGAAGACAGAGAAAAAAAATGAAAAGAAGTAAAAGTAAAGGAGAAAGGAAGGAAAAGGATAAAGAAAAAAGGAAGAAAGAAGAAAAAAGAAAAAAAAAGATGCCATTGAAGGAGCATGAAAAGTATATGCAGGTAAAAGGTAAACAGATGAGATATGAGGATGAAGAGGAAATACTATCTAGTATTTATAAAACACTTTTAGGATTTTCAAGGCATTTTACATGTTAACACATTTGAACATCCTAGCAATCCTACTAGATAATGCTTATTATTATCCCAATTTTAGAGATGAGGAAACTGAGACTTATAAAGTGACTAGCCCAGTGTCACACAGTCAATAAGTATCTCAGGTAGGATTCAATCTCAGGTCCTCCTGATTCCCAATCTTGCACTCTATGCACTGTGTACCTAGGTATCTAGGTGAAAGGAAAAATGAATATGGAGAAGAAAGAAAGAAGTAGAAGAGGAGATGAAAGAAAAGTAGAATGAAGGTAAGGCAGGGGAAACTTTTAAAAAAAGGAAAGAAGCAATAACAGGAATAAATGAAGAGGAGAAGAAAAGAGAAAGAAGAAAGGGGAAACATGGAAATTTGACAACAGGGTTGCTTTCCACTTTTGGCAGCCTTCCCATTTTAAAAATATTCAACAAGTCAAACTGTCAATTATACCAAAATAGCTGTGCTTTTTATGTTTTTGTTTAGCAAGACATGAACTTTGGGCATGGAAGCAAATAGGTATCCATAGAGAGTCAATCCACCTGGAATTATTCCACTGATACTTTAAAGACAATCTATATTTTTATAGCAACATTGAGTTGTGTAACAGGCCTGTCCAAACTAGCCATTCTTCAAGCATTCATTCTTCATTTAAATTTAAATCATATTTTTTCTTATACAGTATGACAAATATGGAAATATGTTTAAAAGAATTGCATATATTTAACTTGTATCAGATTGCTTACTATCTTAGGGAGATGGAGATTAAAGGGGAAAAAAGAAAAATTTAGAGCACAAAGCTTTACAAAAAATGTATGTTGAAAACTCTCTTTACATATATTTGGAAAAACAAAATGCTATTAAAATTTTAAAAAAATTAAATCACAAATGAAATTTGTTTATTTCTTAAGTATTAGCTGGGATAGGGTACTACATCTCATAATGTTTTAATTCATTGACACTCTTGTTCTATGTTCAAACATCTTATCTGTCTTAAATCTATTTTTTTCTTCTGAACTTCTATAACTATAGGCATTAAGAAATTTTAAAAAATATTATATGTATTGAACTTCAATGAGAAGGTTGTTAAGAAGAAATCATGACTTTTCAAAAACAAAAGAAAATAAAAAGGTTATATAATATGATGGTATTAGTCTCCTATATATTTTGTATTGTATAAAGTATATAATATAATGAATATTGCATATATGTTCAGATCTCATATTTTCTCTGTTTAGCATGGTTTAGAAGCAAGAATTCTATCTAAGGAATAAAAATGTTATTAGCCTATACCACTAAATAGCTGTATAGGTTTCACTAAGTCACTTACTTTCTTTGGACCTCAATTTCCTGATCTGTAGGATAAAGAGTTAGCTCCATCTGACAATGAAACATGGAAGTAAATATAAAGTAAGTTGAGCAGGGTGAAAATACTAACTACTATTGAGGATGGAGAAAGACCAAGAATGGCTTCATGAAGAAAGTGGGAAATATGTAAACTTTCCATTTTTATATCATACAGCATTTAACATTGTGCTTTCCTTAGATTTTCTAATTGGATCCTCACAATAGAACAGCCTGAGAGGTAGATAAAGCAGACATGAACCCTGAATTTATCCAAAGCCACACTTCCAGTTTTGGTAGAAATGGCACTCAAACTCAGGTCTATACTGTGGGGTGATAGCTTACTTATTATGATCAAACGCACAGACACTGATAAGGCTATATAAATAATTTTGTTGTTCAGTTGGGTCTAACTCTCCATGACCTCTTTTGGTGTTTTCTTGATAAAGATGCAGGAGGGGTTTACCATTTCTTTCTCCAGCTCATTTTATAAATGAGGAAACTAAGGCAAACTGAATTAAATGACTTGCCCAAGGTCACACAGCAAGGGTCTGAGTTCACATTTAAATTCAGGTCTTCCTGACTCCATCCACTGAGCCCCTTACCTGCCTACATAAATAATATTCAATTATAATCATAGTGCATAGACAATGCTTTGTTTACCTTTGTAGTTTGCAAAAAAAAAAAAAAAAGAAAGAAAAGAAAAAAAACCCTGTGTTCTCTGGATATATTGCTAATTATAACTTTAAACAGTAGAGGGGAAAGCATTTAAACAAATTTATGAAGTTCAATGCACTCTGAACTAACAGGGAATGTTGTTAAAAATGACTTTTTAAAATATGAAAAGACAAAAGTGATATGCCTAATTTTGATGTAATTTCAAAAGTGAAGTCTTCACCATAAAGGAAATCATCCATAAAAATCGACTACTTACTGAATTTCCTTCTACATATTTTGATAGTGAGAACTTTAGTCACAGGGAGAATTGTGGGAAGATGGAAGAGTAAATTGGTAAATTTCAGCATCTCCAGATTTCCCTCACAAACAACAAATGTGTGCCTTAGGGCATATACTGGTGAAAATCAAGAAGACTTGGAACAGAATAGGGGTCCTCTAAAACCCAAGAAGATCTGAAAAAAGACTCTAGGGCTAGGGATTAACCTATATGAAGTGCTAACATCTCCAGGCTGGCTCTTCAGACTCCCAAGTGGGGAGCCTTGAGGCTAGTTGGGTGTGGCTGAAGCCTCTACAGGAACCACATAAACTTTCACCTCCCAGGGTCTAAGAATTAGAAGACTGAGGGAACCTTGGCTAATTTTGTCACACCCAGATGAGAAGGACCAGCACACAGGTGAGTGCAGAAGTAGAGGGACAGGGATGTTGTTGGCTGCTGGCACTTTTTGGATTCTTGGTTTGGGGTTGCAGGTCAGAGTGAAGAACTGAAGTGAAGCTTGAGACACCCCCAATCCTCAATTAGAGGTGCTTATACTAATACCTCTTATTTTTAAAAACTGAATTGGCAAAGAGAAAAGAACCCTACCATAGAAACTTATTATGAAAAAAGGGAAGACGGGTTTTTTTCAGAGGAGAACACTGAAGTAAAAAAAGCTTTTACCCCAAAGAGTAGTGTGAAATGACTTTATGCCCAGAAAGAATTTATAGAATTCAAAAAACAATTTAAAAACCAAATGAGGACTTTGAGGAAAAACTAAAAAACTAAAAAAAATCCAAGAAAAAAACAAGAAAATTATGAAAAAAATTTTAATCAACTAGAAAAGGAGATACAGAATCTCAAAGATGAAAATAACTCTTTGAAAATTAAAATTGGGCAAGGAGAAGGCAGTGAAGCTATAAGGGACCAAGAAAAACAAAATAGATTATAAAAAATGAAAAAATAGAACAGAATGTGAAACATCTTATAAGAAAAACAATAGATCTGGAAAGCAGATCAAGAAGAAAAAATGTAAGAATAATTGGACTGCCTGAAAGTTGTGACCAAAAAAAGAATCTTGACACAATATTGCAAGAAACAATCCAAGAAAACTGTCTTGGAGTGATAGAACATGAGAGGAAAGTAGAAATAGAAAAAAAATTCATCAATTACCATCTCAACAATATCCTTTGTGGAAAATTTGTAGGAATATTGTTGCCAAATTTTGAAACCTCTAAATGAAAGAGAAAGTTTTTCAAGAAACAAGGAAAAAATCAATTTGAATACACTGATGCTTCCATTAGAACTGTATAGGACTTAGCAGCAGCCACCACAAAAAAACGGTAATTCCTGGAATCATATTTACCAACAATCAGAAGAACTAGGCCTTTGGTCAAAAATATCATATTCAGCAAAATTATCTATAATATTGAATGAGAAAAATGGACATTCAATGAACTAACAGATTTTCAGGAGTTTCTATCAATCAAACCCAAACTGAATAGAAAATTTAACATATGAGAGCCAATGTCAAAGATCAATTTCAAGGAACTCAACCTGAACAAATTTCTTATTTTTTTTTGTTTGTTTGTTTTGTTTTTGTTTTTGCATGGGAAATATTTATAACATAAGTTTAAGATTGAAAACAATGATAGGGTAGCTCAAAAGAAAGATTGGGGCAGAGCTAAGGTAAAAATAGTAATCATATTATACAAATGAGGTGCAGAGGAAGAATAGACACAGATATTAGAGGGGGAAGGGGTGCTTCTAGTTCTGAAAACTTGCTCATGTTAGGAATGGGTTAAATAGACAACACTACATATATACCATGAAGAGTATAACACCCTCCAAAATCTATAAAGAAATAAGTGGGGGGAGGGTTGAGCAGATGGGGAAGTAAAGGGCAAGGGAAGAAGACAAGGGAGGGATCCATGGGTGGGGGGAGTTTATACAAGTTAAAGAGCAAAATTAAAGAGTCAACAAGTATAGGATAGATATGTGTATGTATATATAAGGGAGGGTGGTGTATGTGTACATGCATGTATATATATAACTACATATGTATACATAAATATATCCTTTCTTAACTACAGCCTGCTTGAGGGTGGTGATGGAGAAGATGAAAAGGAGAAAAAAAATAAAGTAAAAAGGTGTGCAGCAGAGAACAAAAGAACAACTTACAAGGAAGTAAAGAAAAGATTGACATTCATGAATATAATTTCTTTGACTAATATATATGTGTGTGTACACACACATAGTTTCTTCAAATGGTAATTTGTTGTTACATATTTTGAATCCTCCCTGATGTTTTGCTGGGCACATAATAATGATGTTCTTTTGTTTTGTATTCTGTTTGTTTTCTTTTTTCTTATTCTGTTTTTTAAAATAAAATAAATTTTAAAAAAATTTAAAAAAAAATTCTAGTTGAAAGAACTGGATTAGAATTTTATAAGGGCTCATGTAATTTGTTTATAAGTATTTAAAAGTCTTTTCTGTGGACTAGCAGTTACACTTATGGTCACTGATTTGGAATTGGAATGGACCTCAGAAGTATTTAATCCAATTTAACTTCATAGAGGAGGAACTCAGAAAGGTTAAATAACTTGTCTTAAATCACACATCTAGTGAATGGCCTGAACAGGATTCAAATCTATGTTTTTTTCTGAATCAAGTACTCTCTACTACGCCATTACACAGTGCCTGATTCATTTTTGTTGTGTTGTTGTTGAGTTGTTTAACTTATGTTCAACTCTTCTTGATCACATTTTGGGATCATAGGACTCCAGATGCCTACTGAATTGATTTGACTACAGTAAAAAGAACTTCATGATAATTTAAGCATATATATATTTTTTTGTAACTTGGGAGGAAGTCTTTCCTATATTTTATGTTAATTTTTTATTTATAAATGAAAACTTGGGGAATATCATATACAAATAACACCTTTAAAAGTTTTAGACCCATTTGAGTCTAACATTCCATAATTTTATCGGCCATTTGAGAAGAAATCTTATATAGTAATAACCAAATGGTTTGATGAACAATGTCTTAATATAATATTAGATATTGGTGATAATTACACAGCTATAAGTATTCCTATGCATCTAGGATAAAATAATTAGCAAACAAATTGTAAACTATGAATTCACCACTAGTGAGTAACACAGAAAAATGGCCTAGGAGTGTAGGCTGTTGGTAATAAATAAGTCCTTAGTAAATGCTTCAGCAATCACACAATTCCATATAGTGGGGGTTGCATTTATATGATACTTTAAGTTTTACAAAGCACTTGCTAAACAAGATGTAGTACAAGGGCTAGCATCCTCATTTTACAAATGAGGATACTAAGGTTAAGGAGATTATGTGATTTCCCTCAGTCATTACCCCAAATTTTCTCACCCTTGTGCCCAAATCTGTGAAGATAAATCAAAGAGCTAATGCCCAAGAACTCAGAAACAGCAGCCACTAGCTGTAGCACCTCTAGACCCAAATCCCTTTTTCTAATCCCATTCTATCAGCCATCTTCCATAGGAGCAAAACTTGAACCCTAGTTAACTGTCCCTACTTGTGTGATAGCCTCTGTCTCCTCAGCAGAACAGTTACTAAAAAGTAGAAAAGAAAGTTCTGACTCCTAAATATCTTTGTCACTCTCTAATAGTTTAAAGTTCTCCCATTATATTCAGGTCATCTCTACCTGTGCTCAAATATATATATATATCTTGCTGCTGAACTCAGATGGTTGCAGAGGAGAAAGTGAGACTGGCAACTTTGCACAGATCTCCCTCCCTTAAATCCAATTGACATGCAAGTCATGGCATTACCTTCCTGATGTCATGGTCCACTTTAAGAAAAAAAGACAGATAACTTCAATAACAGCAGTAGTCAGTCAGTATGGGAGACTTGAATTTATTTCTTTCTAACTCCAGCTCTATTTATGGTGCCTCCAGAATCTAAGCTCCTTGAAAGCAAGGGCTACCTCACCATTCCATATATAATCCCATTTTTTAGCACAGTACTTGGCACATAGAGAATAGTGAAGAAATCTTTATTCATTCATCCATCCACTCATTCATTCATTCATTCACTCACTCTTTCCCATGCTTTGCACTCCCCATTTTATACCAAATGTGCCTCCCTATATTGGGCCAGAGCAATTCTTCAGAGAAGATGTCTGCCAAACTCTCTTTGACTCTCAGTACCACATCCTCCATCCCATTCAATTAGTCACTAATTCAATTCAATTAAGTCTCACAAACATTTATTAAGCACATGAGTGCTTAATTTACACACAAGTGCTTAACAATCAATTTTATCTCTATAACATTTCCAGTTCCTCATCAACTCTTGCCAGAACTATTATCAAGACTTTCTAACTCATTTCTCTTTATCCTTTTCAGTCTATCCTTTGCTCAACTGTGAAAATAATCTTCTTCATTCACAGACATGTGACAAATGAAAAAGCAGGGAGACTAGAGTTTTGGGGTAATTAATACTCAATTTATTAATTAGGTTAGCTAATGATCAATAAATTGTTGATCAGTTTTTCTCTGCAACTAATTGAATGTATTAAATACTTCTAAAAAAGGAAATACCCCTGACGAGTGAAAATCAACCTTGATTGGTAGACATTTAACATTCTGCTGAGAACATGGCTTAGCAATCTGTACAAATTGTACAAGAAATTCACCTCCATCAACATTACTCTGATTGTGTCCTTTATGAGCTAGGTCATTCTAACCTCTAATGGGCAGGTACAAGAACAGGGACTCATTTCCTCAGGTAAGAACTTGCCTAAAGAAGATTCTGTTTACATTTGAAACAAAAGTAAACTCTCCTAGTTGGATGGGATACAGTCCAAGATGGAAAAGCATGTTCCCTAAGAGCTAGGGGTAATCTCAAACAGCTATGTCCTTCAAAGGTTTTCCTTCTACAGGAATTGGACCTCAAAAGGGAAAAATAGGAGAAAATTCTGGATCATAATTTAATAATTGACTGTTAATATAATAGAAAAACAATTTCTCAGACATGACCATCTTACTCCCTGTCTCAAGGATTTTCTAAACTTCCTTACTGACCATAAGATAAAATGCAAATTCCTCAGCATTGTGTAAGGCTAGTTATAGTCTAGCTATAAATCTCAAAATCCAGTCATGTTATATTACTTTCCTTCACTCATGCTATATGTAAAGTGAAGGGATAGCATTATATGACCCCTAAAGCCCCTTCCAGTTCCAAATCCTGTTATAATACTTCCCAAGTTAGTATGGAAGGAGGAAGAAAAAGGTGAAAATGTGGAAGAACTGAGATATTAAATATCTTATAAAGGGTCACATACTCAAAGTTAGCTCTTTCTGACTCCAAGGGAGGTTCCCTTTCTATTATGCCAAGATGACTCTCCACAGAGAATCTGCTTACTTTAAATCAGATATTTTCAAGTTTGATATTCCATTTTTGTTTTCCTTTTTTCAATATCCCAGGAATATTTCCACTTCACCTATGAAAAAGACAGACTTTAAAAAAAATCTGAAAAAGGTTTTATATCACCATCTCAACTTCAATTTAGAAAATTATTTTTACATTTTTTTATCGATATCAGTAACACAAGGTCACATTATGATTATATTTTTCTCACAAATATGAAACAAGCAAATCACTTAGGTATGTATATAGCAGTAAAAGAAAGGGAATAATACGTAGCCAAGCATTGTAACATCCTTGAGTACAATATAATGGATGCTAAATATATGTGCTGATATTGCAAAGAACAACCAATTCTTGTAATAAATATAAAAGACATGAGTGCTACATTTAAAGTTAGGAAAGCAGATGTTTAGAACCTACTTCCGTCATTACACAGGGTAGCTAGGTGGCACAGTTGACAGAGCACTGAACTTAGAATCAGGAATACTAGAAGTTGTCTAAGTCATAGGTGGATTGGCCAGATCATCTATTACAAGGAAAGTCACAATTCTAAAATCTTCAGGGATGTTTCATTGTTATACACATACACATGCACAACCCTAACTCCTTCATATTCCAGGATTTCATGTTTTTTTTTTTCCAGTTCTGGGCATTATTAGAAAAGAATATATAATTTAAAATAAGCCAATAGAAGATAATTTTAAAAAAACATATAATCTATAAATTTTGAAATTATCTGGAAGTTTGTCCTAAGATTTCTTTAATGAGGATAACAAACCTTCATATAACTAACAAACCATTTTTCCCATAAATCTTTCTCCAGGAAAGATAGTTTTGTCAGCCTCACTAAAGAATTAGCTGAAGAGAATGAGAAACACAGGAAGGATGACCCAAGGGAGGGCTGGAGTTGTTTATGTGAGAGTTAACTAAACTGAACCAGAGATTTGATTAAGAGAATGGAGAAGAAAGTCTGTTGTTAAAAATTGCTGGCTACAAAGAAACAGCAATATATCTCATTTCTGGAGGAATGCTATATATTTTATTGTTTTCTTTTTCATCTAAGAGTATCTTTTCTTGCAGCAAGTAGTAGAATTGCAAATTATCTTATAAAAAACTTACCTTGTTGGCTTTGATATACAATGACATAAAGCCTAAAATTGCGTGTTGTTATAAGCTTGAGAATAATTTTTTTTTGCTGTTCATTGCTTCTGCACTTCCATTATGAAATATTCAATCATCTCAACATTTCATGATGGTATTGTTCCCTCTTTATAGCCTATCTCAATGCGGGATTCAAGGCTCTCATTAGATGCTGGGTCTTATCCCACCCATGAGAATAGAGACAATATATCTGGCATGGAATATTCATTCACTCAGAATCACAGAATTTACAGTTAGAAAGGACCTTACTGGTTCTTTCAACCCATAATGTTAATTCAACTCATACCCAAAAGATATCCCTACTTTAACATGATAGACAAATGATCATTCAAACCATCAATCAACAGATGAGTCTGTTTGAGGCTTCTACCCAAGCCTCTCTTTCAGATCTGTTTAAATGTCTAATCTCTTTTCTTCTATACTAACTTAACAAGAAAGAATTAGTGAATGTGTCTCCAGATACTGAAGACAAGTCAGCAGAAGGTTAAGGTTATAATTTGTTAAGTTTTTAGCAGAGCTTTTGCTCAAATTAACTTAAGCATGTATGTTTGTTAATGTATGTATGCTAATGAATGAATAAATGCACAAATGAGTAAATGAAAAAAAGCATTTATTATGTGTAAGGCATGATAGTAGATATTGCTACTATAAGCAGAAGTAAGCAAGATAACCTCCACTTCTAGGAACTTTTATTCTAATAGAGGGTAATAAATAGAAAAGTGGTGAATGCACAACCGTGTTTTAGACAGGAAAGCCAGAGGGATTAGGAATAACAGACTAATTGACTGAAATATCCTTATAAGGAATGTTAATATTGATTTAATTATGTGCATACAATTTTTATGAAAAGATGAGGAGATATTGGTTAAGCAATTGTATAAGTAGATGAATTTGGAACTATTTGAAAGGTTTGACTGAAAGAGTAGTCAATAATATCAGCTTGGAAGATTGTCAGACCTTGAGATGATACAATCAAGATTAGATAAAAGAACATGGAATATTTAACTTAGAGAAGACTTAGAGAGGAGCTGAGTATCAGTGAAGGGCCCCAAGAATCTGCCGCATTATTTCATGTTCTTATCGATGATCAAGGGATATCTAAAGATGGTGATGACTAAAATATTTTAGAGGACAAGGTCAATACCAAAAAATCTCCATTAACTATAACAATTGGGTCAATCTAATAAGGTGGAATTTAATAGAGATAAATAACATCATATCTGGACTAAAAAAATTCAAAAGTACAAGATGTAAATAGTATAGGCAGATAATAATTCAAGTGAATTCTGAAGTTATTAACAGTTTGTAAACTCAATATGAGAAGTGTAATAAAGAAACTTCAAAGCTTATATAATCTAAGAATGCATTATAAGAGGCAAATAATGCCCAGAAGTGGAAGGATATGTGACTATTTTGCTCATCGTAATCTGATCAGAAAGTACTATGTCTTGTTGTAGATGCTACAGTGTAGAAAGAATACTGATAAAATAAAGTAGATGATAACTAGGAGGGAAACAGGTCTTGAGATCATGCAATAGGAGGGTGAATAAACATAGAATATTTAGCCTAGATGAGAGAAAGCATAGAGAGGAAAAGCAAAATTTTGAAGAATAAATAACACTTATTGAGAAGGGAAGATGTTCAGAGAATTATACAGTCTCAAAGTTGGAAGACTTCAAAGGCCGTTTAGTCTAACCTATGCCTGATCAAGGACCCCAGTATCACATATTAGGAAAGTGTTCATTCAGTTTTTACCTGATGACTTCTGATCCATAAAACAATTTTCTTCAGGGCTCAATATATAAGAACACATTTTAAAGTTTGGTTGCATCATTGTTGATTACTACATTGTAAGATGTCAAATTGACTTGACCTTTTATTCATTCAGGCTCAAGAGTTCATCCAATAAATCACCAAGTCCTTTAGATCCTTCATCCAAAATTTCTCTCACATATGGTTTTACTATTTCCACTATTTCACTCTTTTTACACCACAGCTAGATGAATACAATGGTCTTAGTATACAAAAGGAACTCTTTCTCTGTTCTAGGCAACTAGGTGGAACAATTGATAGAACATTGGATTTAAGAGTCAGGAAAAATGAATTCATATCTAGCTTCAGATACTTACTGGGGCTGACTAGGGGCTAGATGACTAGGGGCAAGTCACTTAATGACTCTTTGTCTCAGTTTTCTCAACTGTAAAATGAGGATAACAGCAACTACCTTACAGGATTGTTGGAAAGTGCTTAGCACAATGCCTAGCATAATAGACTGGTATAATGCTTATTTTATTTCCCTTCCCCACTCTCTGTGGAATATTGTAATACTGCTTTCAGCATGCAATGCTTCTGAGAAATCAATCACTCTCCACTGCCTTAAAAATAAAATTTCATCACTTGAACTTCCTCAAGACCTTCATAGTCTCTATATAATATAATCTCTAACTTCTCTGAATATCTGCCACAATTTTTTCACATTAAGTATATTGAGAAAAGGTGTTGATCAGAAATGGCAGAGGGAGTTTCTTTATCTGGGAATTCCTTGTACCAGTGGAATCACATGTCCAATTTCAGTTCCTATCCTTATCCTTATATGTGTACATATTATCTCTTTGATAGACAATAAATTCCTTGAGGGCGACTATGTAATGTTTGTCTGTATTTCCTCAGTGCCTAGCCCATAATAAATATGTATAATGTTTGTCTATGTTTCCCCAATGCCTAGCACATGTTAAATACTTATTGATTGATTGTTTGATATGCCTGAAAGAGTAGGTAGAACTGGGGCCCTAAAGCATAAGAAGAATTTCAATGGCAAGAATTGGTGATATATGGAGAAGGCATTTGTTGTTCAGTGTCTTCATTTGAGGCTTTTTTGGCAATGATTCTGGAGTAGCTTGCCATTTCCTTCTCCAGCTAATTTTACAGAAAAGAAACTGAGGCAGAGTTAAGTGATTTGCTTAAGATCACACAGTTAGTTAAGTGTCTGAGGCCAGATTTGAATTGAGGTCTTTTTGACTCTAGGTCAGTGCTCTATCTACTAACTGCTCAGAGGAAGGCATAATGCTCATCAGATTTTAATAGTTGCATCTAAATCTTGATGCTAATCAAAAAATAATTTCATGATATGAGATGCTTACTCTTAGACAGGGATACTCAAAGTACGGTCTGGCAAACTCTGAGGGTCTGTGAGACCTTGTCAAGTAGTCAGCAAAGTTTGAAAAAGAAAAAAAAAGACAAAGAAATTATTACCCATCATTTTCATATACTTAGATGTTTTAAATTTCTAATGTGGTAAATATCCATAGATATATTCAGTCTGAACAAAAGTCCATAGAGGAAACCTCAATAATTTTTAAGAGTGTAAAAGGACCCTGAGATAAGAAAATTTAAAAACTTTTGATCTTAAGAGGGTAAAAGCATCCTGAGATCAAAAAGTTTGAGAACTTTTGCTTTTAAGTATCTCAAAGACATGGTGGCATAGTAGATTTTGTGTTGAACTTTGGAAGCTCTAATTCAAATGCTTCATCTGACACTAGTTGTATGACCATCAAAAAATTCTATAAATTCTCTTCTTCCTTAGACAATAATTTACAACTATATTTTTAGAAAGATTGTGATCTGTGTTAGCTAATGGAGCTCCAAAATGAGTTTTAAACTTGAGATTCTATGAGAGAGGTGGACAATAGAACTTTGTATCCAGTTTAAAGCTATTATCCAGGGATTTTGATTAATTAGTATGCAGTCAAGAAATTTGGGAACCTTCAAATAATTCTCCATTGCTTTACTTACTCTTTTTTTTTTCCCTGAGGCAATTGAGGTTAAGTGACTTGCCCAGGGTCACACAGCTAGGAAATGTTAAGTGTCTAAGACCAGATTTGAACTCAGGTCCTCCTGACTTCAGGACTAGTGCTCTATCCACTGCACCACCTAGCTGCTCCACTTTACTTTTAAATGGTTTAAATTCTTGAAGAGGACCAAAACAACATCCTTACATACAGTGTATCTGATTATGTTTGATTCGATCAATACAAGCTAAGAACACACTACCACAAGTTGGGCACAACTAGTTCATATAAACATTTGTGGAGACATCACTAATGTCTCTGTCTTTAAATATAAAATTTACAAAATAACTTTTATTATTTTATGCAACACATTTTACTAAGTATGGGAGAGATAAACAGAAAGGATTGTCTTTGCCCTCAAGTAGCTTACATTACACTAGGAAATACAATGTAAATCTCAATAAGTAAATGTCAGATAATTTGTGGAGGGAAGGAGCACTATAACTCAGGGACAATCAGAAAAGGATGCACAGAGGAGGTAGCACCTGAGCTGAGCCTTGGTAGAAGACAAAGAAAGAAAATAATAAAGTACCTTGCCCAAGAGAAAAAAAAAATCCATTACCTCATTATTTAAATCTAATATTTCATTCAATTCAGTGACCATTGATTAACAATGAAAAGCCCAAATCACATTTTACCTTTTATTTAAAACTCCTTTCAAATACTAAATTACATTCCCAAAGTAGAACATTTAAGAATATTAAACTTCATATATTTATGACAAACTTGTTCACACATAACATTTTATATTTTTAATAAGGGCTCAAGGGACAGTATGATATAGTGGATAAAGAAATGATCTTCAGACTGGGAAGATCAGACTTCAAGGCCCACCTCTGACACATACTGCTAGGTGATCCTGGCTACTAGCAATCCCAGACCCCTAATCTATCTTTCTTTCTTTCTTTCTTTCTTTCTTTCTTTCTTTCTTTCTTTCTTTCTTTCTTTC
>JAJPUD010001339.1:334808-346713 GCA_023553655.1 Myrmecobius fasciatus
CTTTCTTTCTTTCTTTCTTTCTTTCTTTCTTTCTTTCTTTTCCCCTTGAGGCAATTGGGGTTAAGTGACTTGCCCAGGGTCACACAGCTAGGAAGTGTTAAGTGTCTGAGGTCAAATTTGAACTCAGGTCCTGACTTCAGGGCTGGTGCTCTACCTATTATACAACACCTAACCTTTTATACATATAAATTACAGAGAGGTGCAAACAACATGCCTTAAGATTTACCAGGCACTTTCTTCATAGCAAATTTATAAGATTAGGAATATAAATGCTGTCTTTTTCATTGTACAAATGGGAAAGTTGAATCTCAGAGAAGTTAAATGATTTGCATATGATGATATATCTAGTAAATATTAAAGCTTAATGGAGTCCAGGGTTCTGAGTCCAATATTCAGTCTCTTAAACAATTTTGTACCATGAAAACAGAGAAAAACTTGGGAGAGAAGAATTAAATAAACACACAGAAAAATGAACAGATAAAGAGATAGTATAACATTATGGGGAAAGAGCTGGTTTCTGGGCCAAGAAGACTTCAAATCCTCTCCTTTATACCTACTGACTATATGATCCTGTGTAAGTTGTTTAACCTCTCACTATCCAGGTAATCCTTAGATTTTAAATTGCAGAGCTATGCAAGTCCTAATTAGTACAAAGAGTTTCTTCACTGGCAGTTCCTTCTACCAAAGATTCCACATGTCTGTACCCAAATAAAATAAATTGCTTTTGGATATATACACATGCATGATCACATATGTGTACGTACAAGAATAATTTCAATTTAGTATGATGGATTAGTCATGTTAATTTTGTTTACATGACTTAGAATGGTTTCCTCTCAAATGTTGATTGAGTCCCTACTTCTTTTTCTTTGACTCCTCATGCTCCAGGCTTGGATCTTCCACTACAAAATATTCCCTGAGATCCTTTCCATTCCACCTTACTGTGAGGAACTAATTGTTTCTAAGGGATTTCTCTTCATTGCCTTTCAATTCATGAAAAAACAAGTTCCCCCTTCCCTTCATATGCTCCTTGTTATAAGATCATTTATAAGGTAAGACACAATAGGTTCATCTTAAGATAATGGATACATACAGGGATAAAGTACATGTCAATTATTTATTTTAATCAATGGTTTACAGTACTATGAACCATTTATTAAAGTAAATAATTGACTGTACTTCATTACATATTTGTTACATATATGGCCAGGACAATTATGAATAAGGGAATCTGTTCTGCCATACTCTACTCATAATCCCTAGTACTGACCATATCCATTATTGCTCTTACAGTACCACTAAAGGACTTCAGTCAATCAACAAACATTTATTAAGTATTTGATGACTAGTCAAGCATTAGGGATATAAAGAAGAGCAAAAAACATGGTCTTGGCCTGGCAGCTTTATAAAACAATCCATGTTACTAGGTTCTGACCAAATGACATTTCCAAACTCTCAATATTTCCTTTTAAAAACTAATTTTATTAATGCCACCCATATCTATACCCTAATCATTTTACAAATGCCACCAGCTTTAACTTTCCCAGAGAAAAATAATTAAGCAAAAGTATCCTATACAATGTTTGTATCATTCAATATCTGTAGTAATGTGTTCAAGATATCTTCCATTTCCCTGCTTTCTCAAGGGGAGCACTCGTGATTTCATGAAAACTTTAATACTGAATTTAACCTCAATTTGGAACTATAATTGGATGAATACATTTCATCATCTCATTTTATCAATGATTTATAATTTTAGTTATGTAGATATTTACAATGATGAATGTTAAGTACCAAGCAGCCTCGGTACTTAAGGGAGACAATTTTAAAAATTATGTTGAATATAAGTACCATCTTCCCATGATTAAATCCACACATTCATTTTCCACCCATGTATGTTGGTCCTCTTGAGTCCCCATGTTATGATTAAATGTGCATCATGATGACTATTGCTGAATATAGCTATGCCCTTGAGATCGGGAAAAGGATGCCTATTAAAAGAAATCTTTGGAGAGCAGCCTTCCTGTCAATTTTAAGACTGACTCAGATGTGAATACAACATCAAGGCAAATTGAGAGGGCAGAAGGTTTGACATGCATTTTTCACATCACAATTCTCAATTTATCTTTTATGTCACTCTTTTTCCTCTTGGAAAAATACAAATTTAGTCAAAGATCAATAAGTAGATCAATAAACATTTATGAAGATCATACTATATTCAGTAAAGTGGGCTAGGTGCTAAAAAGGTACAAAGAAAAGTATGTTATGTTCTCTGTCTTCAAACAGTTTATTATCTTTTAGGAGAGATAGAATTAATACAGAAATTTTTATGATATAAAGTGGAATAGTCTCTCTTCAAAACTGAAGTTAAAATAGTTATTAATGATAATGAGTGTTTACATATTGTTTTAAGGTATGCAAAGCAGTTTACAAATATTATCTCATTTGATCCATACAACATCACTAGGAGATGAAGTGTCATTATCATATATTTACAAGTGAAAAAAATTGAGGTATACAGGTTAAGTGACTTGATGGATACTTCATTAGGGAAGTGTTTGGAGCCACATCTGACCTCAGATCTTCCTGATTTGAGGTCCACTGTTCCACTTTGCCAACTATAGCTTCCTTCAAAGAGTTTTCCCTAATGTTTCAAACTGCAAATTTATTCCTCTCATGCTGAATACCACTCTGTACCATTTCTATCTATTTATTATGTTTTGCTTTGTTTTGTAATTTATTTGTGTACATGGTTCATTTCCCCTCAGAACCATATTTAAGGTAAAGTAATCCAAGTATTGCTTCACTATTGTGATAATCCTTCTTTTCACTCTTCCAGAACCTCATGGTCTTCTGATGATGGCAGCATTTGAATGGTACCCCCTTATCCCTTTCAGTGGCTTTAGGTCATCCAAGCTAGGGAAGGGACAGCCTTCCCCTAGTGTATTCACACACACACACACACACACACACACACACACACATCCACACACCCCTACTAAAGCTCTTTACTCTCCCTAATAGCTAAAATATTGTGGGCGATTCACAATGCCACAAAGATTCAGGAATGATCCCATGGAAGGCTGGTGTGAATATCTTGTATTGCTATTAGACCTGGGGACCTTTTATGAGGAATGTGCACAAGTAGTAATGTAAACACTGGCCAACCTATGTGAGATCCTGAAGTTTTCCTATTGCTTACATGGTCCATTACTCCATTGTACAACCAAAAATGAATTTGCCTTTGGGACCAGAGGGTAGTTATCATTTCCTTTTTAGCTCTTAGGATCTGTTTAGATCATCAGCTAGCCCAATGATGTGCATATAGTGGTATAAGCCCTATATGCTTATTTAACTAAATTTTAGAGAAATAATGGAATAATTTTAGAGAAATACTAGAATAAATGCATGTGAGTAATTGGTAATTCAGAGCACCTAAGTAATTTTAGAATAAATTCTAACATAAGAACTCATTGATATTATAATTCCTGATATGTAGAATACAGAATGGACTATACTCATTTCACTGGTAATTTTTAATATGCTTAAATTATCCGAATACACATATATTCATAGTCAATTCTCAATACCGATGGAGGGCAACAACAATGTGCAAAAATACAACTCATGAATGATTCCCAAGTGATCACAAATAGTTTTGAATTTGTGTTTGAGGATGGATATATCTGAAATGCTGAGATTTCATATACACTTCCAACAAAAAAATGTCTCATTATAAATCTATAATGAAAAAAGAGATGGAAAATATACAATTTATTTATCTTTGTTCTGGCACTAATAATTCTTCGTTCTAATACTGGGGATTGAAAGCATCATTTCTCAGATTAATAGAAGCACCAGCCCCAAACTCAATGGTATTCTCACTGTCCTCGCTTGTTTTCTGGTTTCCTGAATCAGATTAGTAATAATTTGCATTTCAAAAAACTCATCTTTTTGTATGAATAAAAACAATGATCTTATCAAAAATAATTAAAAATAGATGATTTTAATTAAAAATTGAAAATATGTTTCCATGTGGATAATCTGTCCTGATAAAATTGAGAATAGATTGCATTTACAAATCTGAAAATTGGCATGTTTAAATGAGAGGTTAACACTAATAATATTTTGACATCTTTAATATTTTGATTGCATCATAAAAATTCACAGGTTAGAAATATTTTGAAAAACTGTGAACTACCATTTCAGTAATAAGTGAAATGAACATTTTGAGTGTTTTATATTGAGCAAAAGTATATATGTGTATGTCTATAAGCATATATGATATACTTATAAGAATATATGCACATATTTAAAAATATTCCTATAATTATATACATATACTTATATATGTACACATATGCCAATTACTGCATATGTATCTGTCCATTTGAAAAGTAGTATGACATATTGAATAGACAGCAAGCTTTAGTGAATGAAAACTAGGCCCCAGGTCCTCCCTCTAACACATTCTATGTTATAATTGGCTGTTCACTTAAATCAGCTCCTTAAAAGTATGGGTTATAGTTGAGCTGCCAATACACATAAATAAAGGTATTTGCTACACCTCTATCCATCATAGGTATAGACCAAAAAAAACAAACCAAAACAAAAAAGATTTATCGGACCATGTACTAGCTGTGTAACCCTTTTTGCCTTGTTCTTTATCTGTAAAATGAGTTGAAGAAGGAAATGAGAAACCACTCCAGTGTCTTTACCAAGAAAAACCCCAAGATGTGGTCACAGAGAATTAGATATGACTGAAATGACTGAACAATAACTAGGGAAAAATATAAAATTATGTCATACATGTCATGTTCAATGGTATATTAAGGACTATGACAACAAGGACCCTGTTTTTGAGTCTTTCTCCTCTTCTACCTCTTTATAATTTCCTTATATTATTCTATCTCCTCTAACATTTGCCTCTTCATTCCTTTTTCCATGACAAAAATGTGCACCCATGTCATCATCAGGTCTCAATGTGATGATTTTTTTCCCTGTTTCTTAATTTCCTTATCTGCAAACATACAAATACTATGAAGATCTTATTTAGTCAGAAATATAATAACATGATGACTCCTTAGGTCCCTTTCCATTTATACTAAATAAACTGATCATTTTTTACATTCAGACTTCCTGTATCCTCGATTCCACATGTGTTTCTTTCTACTGCTATATTCTTACTGATTCACTCAAACATATATCATTTCTGCCTTTTTAATCCACACTGAATTTTTTAACATGATACTATGATATCCATCTCTTCCATTAATCACCCAATAGGCATTTGTCTTTCTCTCCTTCAAATTTGGGCCTTTACTGTATAACAATAGCACCCCAAAGGTAAGTGTCAGTCATTTCCAGAGAGAAGTACCACTTTTCTTCAACAGAAGTTTGGGAAAGAGTGAGATATCTGACCAAGGGCATCAGAACACAGTGGAGAGGAGTGAATCAGATGTAGCAAATTTTGTGAATTGCTTAATAGAAGGGTTTTTGTTTTGTTTTGTTTTGTTTTTTTATTAGATAGTTCCTGAGTTAAGTGGTTGAGAAAATAGAGCTCCAAGAAGGGGGACATCTAAAGAGTTTTCCATTAACCCTTTTTCCTCTGAAGTGACATGTACCAGATAGGAAAAGGGAGACAAAGACTAGATTTTTTTTTCCAGTCTCGCATATTCCCTCACCCCAAGGAAACAACACCCAATGAAATAAAAGTCAACACACTTCTTCTTTACTAAATTATATTAGACACAGTGTAAATATATGATGATCAAAAACAGACAAAATATTGAATTTAAAACCATAGGGAAGAAAATGAAAATGATTGCCACATCCAATGCTGATGGTTTTAAAAGAGAGATAAAAATGGATTGGGACTACAATACTTCTTTGACTGACAAGGAATCAAAAATCTTTTTTTACATCAATGATGATTCTTTAATGGGTTGTTGTTGTGTTGTGTTTTGTTTTGTTTTTTCCCCAGAGACTGCTTCAAGCAGATCAATACTAGAAAAGTAATATATACACAAAAATGCAGTTCAGACTTTCAGACTGAAAAAAAGAGGAGAAAGAACACTATCCTAGAAAGTACCAAGAAAAGTCAAAATTTGAGGAGAATGCTTTCAGAATAGCACTAATAATGTACATCACCATGAAAAGAAGGATATTTCCTAGAATTTGACATTTCTTTCTAAAACACAAATTTTGGGCAATTTTTCTCTTCACTACAATTAAAAAGAAAAAGCTTCTATGATATTTGTCATATTTCTCTTTATTTAGGAGAAAACCCCTAGGAATTTGATATTATAAATCCTCACTTTACTTGTTAAATTAAAAGTTGTTTCATGTTCTATTTTGAGTGCAATTGATAAGCCTTATGAATACACTGAAATTTCATACCTCAAACATTCATAATTTTCAAAAAATATCTATAACATAGCTTTTGCCTAAAATTTGGTGTCCTTTATATTATTTCATTAATTTCAGTTTTGGATAGCAATAAGGAATACTATTCATTATATAGTTTTGTTGATGTTACTATGGCTGCGTTTTGGAAAGTAAAGACCATTAGAGTCCTAGAATCCTTCTAGAATCCTGCTGACCCCCAAATCTGAGCTTCCTAAACTTTTGCTCAAGATCAGAAAAATCATCTATTTTCCTCATAAGTGGTAGCTATGTCACCCAATACCTAGAGATAATGGCTAAATTGAGGTCATTAACATGGTCAAGATAAATTTCCAGGAAAAATATATTCTTACTGGGTAAAAAATGTTTTTCCAGAAGACGTCTAATGCTATAGCTATTTAGATTTTTTTCTTAGCCTTATTTTAACTGAATTTAAATCAATCCTCATCTGAAATATATATTTTTTCTTTCCAACAATATTCACTAGTGTGTTTTTATTTCTGTCTTTACTTAATCTCCATATGAAGGAAAACCATATCAGAGAAATCAATTCTGCTCTCTGTTCTATTAGATGGAATAATGGTAGATGAGGCAATTAGTATCAAGTTTGAGTATTACCTATGAATTTAGTTTCTTTATCCTTATTTCTGCCTTCAAGATGACATATATTAAGGAAAACTGATTTTTCTACATATGTGTCTTTACCTAATCTCTTTGTCATTCATCTGTTTTTTTCTTTGTCTCTGTCTCTCTGTCTCTGTCTCTCTTTCCTTACCTGCTTATCAACATATCTATGATTTTTAGTTTAGATTTCTACTTTCCTTAATGAAGGGAACTTCCTTTGTTTGGAAACACAACCTATGTGTGCTAATATACAGCTCTTTGATTAAATCCCTTCAAAATTCATATGAATGAATTTTCAAAAATTTGGCCAAGGTCATACAGCCAATAAATGTCACAGATAGATTAAACCCACCTCTTCCTTCTTCCAGTTTCAAAATTTTGCATATAACTTTCTACTGATAAAACAGAAGAATTTCTGTTATTCCTGAGCCCTGAAAAAAAGTGCCCTCTTTAGATGAATTCTCATTATTCAAAGTCTTTCATTTTCTTTTATTCTACCAACATAAAAATGAGAGAAATTGAGACTTTCCTTGCAAAATATATTTAATGAGAACTGAGGTAATTATTGCTAACTCAATATCAATGATTTTTTACTACAAATGGCCAAGTTTTCTATTTCTTTCAATTGCATATTTTATAACAATGCATATTACAAAAATTACCTTCTTAAAAATAAAACACATCCATCCTAAATCATACTACAGAATAGGCAAAGTCCTGTGCAACAGTACATTTTCAGTCAATAAAACCAATGCCATACTCACGGTGAAGGTTGGTGAGACTGGTTTTCAGCATTCCTTGGTGTTTTGCGGGCCGCAGGTTTCGCCATATCCCTGACAACACACCTGGGGCGCATGATAGACAGCACAATGCACTATTAATGTTCATAGACCTAGAATACACCTGGAAATCTGATCAGTTTAATAAATAGGCCGCTGGGAGGGGGGACAGGAAATCTAAGAGGAAAAGCCTTTAAAAGTTCCCCCAAAAGATAAAGCTACTGACCTAGGGAAAATATTACTTTGCATATGGGTATGCCCAGCCTTAGACTTACAAGCTCTCCTTTGCTTACTTGGCAAGGTCCAACCTACTTTCTGTATTCAATATGTTTTCTCTTAGTGGAAATGAAAGTGTTCCAAGTTGCTTTCTCCATAGCTGAAATGCAACTATGAGCTGTGGCCAATCCAGGGCCATTAGAAGAAGAAAGATGAATGCTTAAAAATAGGATGGCAACTTTGATTCGCTTCACCAATGAGGAAGCTTTTAGCTAGCTTTGTCTATTTGAACTGAGTCACCAGAGTCAAGAAGCTTGGGCACCGTTCCTCCATTAAAAGCCCTATCCAAGTTAATTTGGGAAAAACTAAGTGGAAACCTTTCTTATCTAGAAGACTGGTTTTAAAATAGGGATACTTAGTAGGGAAACCCCAAACTCCATATGATTCAAAAAAAAAGTAAAAGAACTTGATGCCTTTTTCACTTTATCACCAAGATTTAAATGTAGTAATAAATAATATCTCCAATATATTGGATATATGACAAAGAAAAAAGATGGGCAAAAAAAGAAAGGAGACTTTTTATCAGTTTAAAAAAAAAGCTACAAGAATATTATTAAGGTGTGGGACACTGGAAGTTATGTTTTCATGGGTCCCACTAGCAGATTAAGCCAAGTTGTTTTTTTCTTTTTCTTTTTTCTTTTTTTTTCTTTTTTTTTTTTGCTGAGGCAATTGGGGTTAAGTGACTTTCCCAGGTTTTTTTCTACTTCTAATAGAATGTAAACAACTGGAAAGCAGGGAATTGATATGAATTTTTTGTTTATTTGGGTTGTTTTTTGATATTTGGATATTCCCAACTTAACACAGTGTTTGGTACAAAATAGGTGCTTAATAATTTGATTGATTTTATGTCCACATTTGTTTTTGGACATAGAAGAGAAAAGAAACTTTTAGCCTTTCACTTTATTGGCCCTTGAGATATTTTGATTTTTGACAGAAATTAAACATAATAGATTTGTTTCTTTTTTTCTTCCTCCCTGAAGCTCGTTTTAAAAAAAGGAAAGATGTAGTAATAGAACTGAGATTCCCCTGGGCTAGATTTTTTTTTCTGAATTTAGCCTGCCCACAAGACCCCAAGCTTTTAATGGTCTTTGTAGATGGTTTTAGGGGGGAATGAGTCAGGAATTCTTTCTGGTTGGCTTCACAGAGAGCCTCATCACCAACTTCTTTCTGAAACAAGTCATTTATACACCACTTAGAAGTGGAGCTAAGATCAGGCAGCAATCAATAACCAGCTTTCCCAGTGGGAAAAGCTGCAGGGCTAAATTCTCCACTTCTGAAAAAAAATGCACAACTTCACAGGAACACAGAGATATACACATACATACACACACATACAAATACACACACACGACTTATTCTAAAGTAGATAAATTAAAACATATCAGTGCACTTTCTTTCTAGGATTTATTCATTCATTTTATCTAGTTATCTACCAACATGCTTATCCAACCATCTACCTACCTGCACTCACTGGCTTACCATACCTGCCCATTCACCTACCTACTCACTCACCTACTTATCTACCTACTTATTTTGCCAATGATTTAATTTCAATAGAGAACTCAAAAAGAAGAACTTTGATTTATTTATATGTGTTCACAGATTATAAATCATAGATTGTCAATTGCATAGGGCATAAAGAAATTCCATTAATTTATCCAAGATTACATAACCAGTAAGTATCAGAGAAAAAACTGCAATTTAGGTCTTACTGACTTGACATGATGGATACAAGGCAAATTTTGTTTGTGTTTGACTGTGTGTATGCATGTGTTTATTTGTGTGTGTGTGTACATATATATATATATATATGATATTGAATAAGGTATAGATAAAAAAATTATGTATTAAATGTATCTATTCATCCAAATTTCCTATATAAAAACATTGACAATGCAAAACATGCTTTATATATGATTATATAGCATGAGAGGCATTGTGAATAAAGTGACAGACCTGGAGTCAGGATTATCTGAATTAGATCTCTATATCAGATACTTATGAGTGATATGACCCTGAACAAATTATATCACTTCTCCATGGCTCAATTCCTCTATTTGAAAAATGAGAGAGGGGCAACTAGGTGGCGCAGTGGTTAGAGCACCAGCCCTGAAGTCAGAAGGACCTGAGTTCAAATCTGGTTTCAGACACTTCCTAGCTGTGTGACCCTGGGCAAGTCACTTAACCCCAATTGCCTCAGCAAAAAGCAAAAAAAAAAAAAAATGAGAGAGTTAGACTCAACCTTGAAAGTCTTTATAAATATATGATCTTATAATTCTATGTATGTATATCCATATATACATACATGTGTGTATATAAATGTAATTGTGTATGCATGATGTTAAGTATATAGCTGTCTTTTTTATAACAGTCTCTCCTGTGATGTAGTATATATAAAATGTTTCACTAATTTAAAAAATTGTAGATATTTTTACATATATGTATATATATCATCTATCTACTTATCTATTTTATCTATCCTTCTTTATTTTTCTTTCTTTGTCTTTACCTCTGTCTCTATCTGTCTGTATCTCTCTTCTAAACCAGAAAAACCCAGATTCCAGTCTTGCCACTAATATTTGACTATGACCCTGTCACTTATCCTCTTAGTGCCCCTCAGGCAACTAATTAAGTATATAAAGTGCATGCAAATTGTTGATCTACATTAGTGAGAGAAGTTCCTCATTTGGAGTTCACCATGACAATAAAATAATAATTCCAGTCAAAATATCTATGAATCTGAAGCTAAATTGCTGATTGATTCACCCTAAAAGTATGTCTTCTTAACCATGAGCTTAACCATGAGCCTCAGCAGAAACTGAACACATCTATCTGGTCCTTTGAAAAGGGTGTACTAAAGAATTAGAACTAAGAAAACATTCAGGAAGGACTCTTGGTGGAGAGAATTAATGTACTAGAATTTCTGAGCCTTGAAATTCTTCTCTGATCTGCACTGGGGGCACAATGCCCAGTGAGGTAACATGCACAGTACTAGGAATCTTTAGGGATCCTTCCTCCCCTCTAAAAATAGTTAGTGCAGCATATTTAATCTGTCTGTGGTACTTTATGAAAATGCCTGAAATATCACAAACTTTGGAGAAATTTGTGAAGGAAGAACTATATCTGTAGGAGCCATATGCTTCCTTCTTCCTTAGTCTCTCCTTCCTTCCTTCTAAATTTGCAGATATTTGTAAAGCTTCAATGTGCTAGTTAATTGGCTTTTCCTGTAAGATGTTCTGGTGTGGTGGCTATGCCTCTTCCAGTAACCAGACCATGCCAGCAAAACAGAAAGCATGTGTTTCTAAGTGAAACTGTTTATGGCTGAGGGATGGGTCACATTCTTTGCAAAGGTAATCATATTTGAAGTTTGATTTCTGGTTCAATACTGATAATGACTTAAGTTTCTATGTTTTTTTTTTTTTTTTAATACAAACTACATCAGACTTTCCTTTGTTCTTTCTTCTCTCCCTCCCTCCTTTCCTTCCTTCTTCTCTTTCTTCCTTCCCTTCCTTTCTCCCTCCCTCCTTCCCTCCCTTCCTCCCTTCCTTCCTTCCTCCCTCCCTTCCTTCCTTCCTTCCTCCCTCCCTTCCTTCCTTCCTTCCTTCCTTCCTTCCTTCCTTCCTTCCTTCCTTCCTTCCTTCCTTCCTTCCTCCCTTCTTTCTTCCCTCCCTTCCTTTCTCCCTCCCTCCCTCCCTTCCTTCCTTCCTTCCTTTTTCCCTCCCTTTCTTTCTCCCTCCCTCCCTTCCTTCCTTTCTTGCTTTCTTCCTTCTTATTTTCCTTCCTTCCTTCCTTCCTTCCTTCCTTCCTTCCTTCCTTCCTTC
>JAJPUD010001339.1:346723-382203 GCA_023553655.1 Myrmecobius fasciatus
CTTCCTTCCTTCCTTCCTTCCTTCCTTCCTTCCTTCCTTCCTTCCTTTTTCCTTCCTTCTTCCTTCCTTCTATTTTTTACCTTTCTATTACTAATAGGATCTAAATGAAAAATAAATACATAGCTCCAATACTCAAATATCACAATTTTATGTCTAAGTATGCAATACTGAAGCACATCTACCTTCCTAAATGTTATAACTGATGCTTATTAACAGGATTAATTCTGACCTTAGACTACTTATTTTTTCCCTCATTTGGAAAATGGGATTAATAATATTTGTAACTAATCATGATTACAAAGCTGCCTCAGAGTGGCGAAAACCTGGTTTGAGGTCTTGCTTCTGACATATATCAGCTATATGACTGTGGGCAAGTCATTTTGCCTCAGCAATCTCTAAAACTACTAGTTACATGTAATTGCTAATTTACTTGTGGAAGGAATGGCATTCCCCCTATAGATTAAATGGGTATACATATTTATGTATCTGTGGATTCTACTTCCTAGTTATTTGTTCATGCAAATTTAGATTTAGAATCAAAACAGGCCTTTGGGATTATCTAGTTTAATCCCTACATTTTGCATATATGGGAACTGAAGCATAGATATGTGTCTTGTCCAGGATCGCATGTGTTTGTCCTTTGTTCTTGAAAAGGACCATGACATCAGGGAGATCTTGCCATGACATGCAAGTGAATTGGATTTATGGGAGGGAGGGCTGTCCCAGGTCACCTGTCTCACTTTCCTCTTCAAAGCCATCTGGGTTCAGTGGCAAGATATAAATCAAGATGACTAGAGATGGCCCTGGATGAAATGGGAAACCTTGGCCTTTTTAAGCTAAGGTCTTTCTTTTTATATTTATATCATATCACCAATATTTAATACAGTGCCTAGAATAAGAGAAACATTATTTCTCTCTTGATATTAATAAAAATTATTAATTGAAATTAAGATTTTCCCTATTTTCTCATTCAGAAATCAGTCCCTGTAGGTTATTCAGCCTCTTGAAAGACATTGCTGACAGATGAAATTGTGCAAATCCTCAGGTCCTTTAGATCTTGGATGAGACTCCATCCCACTAGGAGACCTGACAAATAGAATCCAGTCTAAGAAAAGATCTTATCCCTAGAAAATAAGCCCCTGTTTATGCATGGACTCTTTCATTAGAATTAATGTGATCTAGCTTATAGATTGCTAAAGACAATTGAGTCTTATGATTAGGTCAAGTTTTCTTCAGGAGGCAATGAAGACTTTTTTGCCTACTTCCTCTTTAATATATCTACCCATTTTTGATTGTTAACCAGAGTTGATTTTCATCTTTGGATGGAGTATAGCCTCTTTTCCAAGGGCTTATTAAGCATTCAGAGGCCTCAAGAATCATCTTTGGATTATGAGAAATAGCCTAATAACCATCCTTTCACTGATTATTTTTTACTCATAATTTGTAAAATTATTTTAGCCATCCAGAAATTATGCCTCAGACTTTTCACACATCACAAATACAAAAAATCTTTAATAAATATTTTTCATTCATACATTTATCACATACTACTTTTTATTCTCAGTACTAGAAAATCTTGGAAAGCCTACTTTTTAAAATGTAAATTCCTCAGAGGAGGGGAAAGGTCATTTCACATATTTCATCAATCATCCAGTTTGGGCAGGATATTTGAGCCACAATCTAAACTTTGAATTGTTCTAGTGTGATTTTCATTTTACAGATTTTTTTTTTTGTTTTTAACTTGGTATATTTTCCTTTATTTGTCTTTTCATTTAATGAAAAAAAAAAAAGGTTTAACAACTATATATCACAATAGGCTAAACTACAAGTTACAATATAAATAGCTATATTGATGGGGGGAGGGCAAGACCAAGTGGAAGGAGGGAAACTTCTTTGTCAATCTAGTGGCCCAATAATTCCTAGAGAAATTATAACTGAGGGGTTGTGTGTGAATGAACTGCTTGAAGGTATACACCTTTCCAGGTTTTGACAGTTCTAATATGTGGAAATTGTTGAGCTGGAGTAATTTTCCATTATCTATTATATATTACCTTCCCTGTAATATAAAGCACCCCTGCCTTCAGAAAATAAAACATGATGATGTAGTATGCTTCTGTTCTCAAATGTATGTCTTTCAAGTCGATTTATTCCTTTCAACCAGACATCCAGAAACCAACAAATTGTCACAACTGCTACCCCCACAGATCAGTGACTAAGGAATGAAAGCATTTGACTTCTTCTTTACCACCTCTTCTAATTGCACCCAGATTGATCAGACATTTTCTCCTTCCCGTTTTTTTCCTGCTGCATGTAAGCATTCTCCAGCATCAGTCAAGATTTATGTAAATGAGATCTTCTGCAGGCCTCTCAGGGGGCTGCTCCTTCTGACTCCACCTCTGAGCAATGCTGTTTTTATGAATGACTGCAATCAATGACAATGAATGACTGCCAACTGCCCACTCAACCACTTCTACTCCTCCCTGTACACACACTCTACAGAAACTAGCAGTTCCATGCTTGCAGATGAGTCTATGATAAGGCTTTTATCTTTCAAAACAGGAACTAAATTTGCTTCTAAGATACTTAGGCTGTGGTAATTAGATATTCAAAATGTCTGCAAAATTCACAATTTACCTAATTACTTTCTCCCTTTTCAAGTTTCTATGCAAGAACATGCAATCTCTTTCTACCAAAAGCAAAAGGGGGAAAAAAAATGAATACTTTTGATGATATTATTCCCATTTGGAGTTATTATTTAAGCCTGCCACAGTTAATTTCAGATATTAGTCATAACTTATGAAATATTAAAGTGTATGTCTATTGATACTTTTGTCCTCATGCACAGAAGAGAATTTCCAAGCTTAAGACCAAAGAACAATCCCTTATGTGTGACCTTGTACAAATCATTTACCTCCTCTGGGTTTTAGTTTTCCTCTTTTATCAAAAAAAGAGCTATTTTGGCTAAAGACTATAATTTTCAATAATCATTTAATTTCATTTTAACAATTATTTAATAATAATAATACCACCAGGCAACTATGGCACGGTGGTCTTAAACACTTACTAGCTATGTGATACTGAGCAAAGCGCTTGATCCTATTTGCCTCAGTTTCCTTCTTTGTATAATTAGCATAAAAAGGAAATGGTAAGCCATTCCCATATCTTTGCCAAGAAAACCTCAAAAATGGGTCATGAAGAGTCAGACAAGACTGAAATGACTAAACAACAACAACAAAATATTTTACTAATAAACTTCATGAGGTAGGTGCTGTCTCACCAACTTTGCATCTTATTCTCATCTAGCAAGTGTTCTGCATGCAAAAGCTTACTAAATATTTGTTGAATTAATGAATGAATGGACAGCCTCCCTGAAGGCTGAGATCAAATTAAAACCAGATCTGTTGAGATTAGGAAAATGATAAACTATTCTTATGTTTGCCCTCTAGTCCCTAGCTCTAACTGTATTTTATTGAAACATTTTTGATGGTCAAAGTTCCTCCAAAATAAAGTAAAAATAAACAATTAATGCTAACAACAGAAATAATAAAATATAGTCTACTAAATTTTCTATTGTTAAAATAATATACAAAAGAGTTATATATCATTGAAAATAGGGTAAATGTAATGTGATAATAAAAATGATTTAGAACAGATTCTTACATTTATACCATGCTTTGCAAAATATTTGCAAATAAATCTGTGTATATTCTATGCACTTTAAGAAAAGAACATTTCCATTAGCTTTTTGTTCTCCCAACTTAGCTGCTCTATTTTCAAAACAAGAAAAGGATGTTTTTTTCCCCAGCATATGTTAAAGAGCCACATTTTAACTGTTATCTTACCTCTCAGTCAATGAGGGTTTGAGTCCATGTATGTCTTACTGGTCTTACTGTTATTATTATGTTTTAGTTTAGTATTAATTGTTGGTTGAACGTGACTTCTTAAAAAAAATAAAAAAAGAGGAAAGTCAACTGTATGATAATTTTATTGACCTAGGTATTAAACAAAAAAGAATGTGAGAGGTAGATGGATAAATGTTGGATCGGGAACCAAAAGACCTGGGTTAAAGTCATTGCTGTGATACTTATTAGTTTTCTGACCTTGGGGCAGTCATCTCTGAGCACTGCTTTCTTCATTTGAAAAATGAAAACTTTAACATAGGGGTAGGGATGGGGGTGTAGTGAATTGGAACAAGTGACTAAAAGCTGGACATGTGCTCTGATTCCTTTGATAAAAGAAATATATCTATATATTTTGCTGAAGCAATTGGGGTTAAGTGACTTGCCCAGGGTCACACAGCCAGGAATTGTTAAGTATTACCAGAATTAAGTGTCTGAGGCCACATTTGAATTCAGGTTCTCCTGAATTCAAGGCTGGTGCTCTATCCACTGCACCACCTAGCTGCCCCAAGAATATATATATTCTGTCCTTTTACCTAACTACAATAATACTGCATATGTACTTCAAAGTTATTAAGAAAGTACTTTGTAAACTGTAATGCAACATACTATTGAAATGAACCACACACAAATGAGAAAATGGCCTTCAGTCAAGTAGTTTTCAATCTCCTTGGAGAAATTAGAGAATTCAAATAAGGATGCATTTTTCAAGCAACTACTATATGTCAGCTATTGTGCTATGTTGTTGTTCAGTTATTTTTAGTCATGTCCAATTCTTCATGACCCCATTTGTTTTTTTTTTGTTTGTTTGTTTGTTTGTTTTTTGTTTTTTTGGCAAAGAAATTACAGTTGTTTGCCATTCCTTTTCCAGTTCATTTTAATGATGAGAAAACTGAGGAAATCTGACAAAATGATTTGTTCAAAGTCACAGAAATAGTTAAATGTCTGAGGTCAGATTTGAACTAGCACTTTATCCACTGTGTCACCCAGCTTCCCCTAAGTGTGTTAAATAAAGATCTGCACTAAGTCTTTACAAATATTATAGCATTGGACCTTCACAATAGTGGGAAGTAGATTTTTTTTTTTTTTTTTTTTTTGTATTTTGCAGTTAAGGAAATTGAGGCAAACAGAAATAGAGTGATTTCTCCAGGGTCACACAGCTAGTTAAGTGTCTGAGACCAAATTAGAATTCAGTTCTTCTTGTCTCCATGTTCAACCTAGTTTCCTCTAAGAACTTAAAAAGAGCTCAGTGAATCTTAGAGAACAATGCATTCTTTAATAAAGTAATAATAATAAATCGGTGATCTCAAATGCTAATTGACTTAATGGAAACAAAATGTGAGAAGGGAATATAGCAGAGATGTCAAATAGGCTGAAATAGAACTATACAATGACCTTCAGAAGAAATAGAAATGCCACATAAATAAATAAAGCTAGGTCACTGGGAGTATTGAGAAAAGGTATAACTGAGTAGGGAATACATTTACCCAAGAATTTCAAAGGTTGATCAGTTTGCAAATGATATAACTAGAAAATATGATTAAATTACATAAGGCAAAAGAATGAGGACTTCAAAAAATGTTGCCTATTCTTCCCTTCCCAGATAGAAAGGGAAGAAAAGTTAAAAACAGATGACTATGAAAAGACAGAGATGCTTTATAATCTGTGAAAAGACTGTTCTCAGAAATCTTTAGTCTTCTTCTGACATTATCTAACCACATCTTGCCTTTTTTTCCCATCATATTTCTTCCTTTTATGTTTCCCTTATATATTTCTTTCCATGTACGAATATATGTACATACACATTTTTTCTTTCCTTTATACCTACACATAATAGGGGATTTTAAAAGTTCAATCTTAATCAGATAAGAGCCACAAGTATCACTCTCAATTGGAAGGTAGAACATTATACTTTCATAGGAGAGAAAATACATATTTAAAGATAGCCTTATCATTCCCCTCTTAATAAGATCTGAGGAGATATAGTTCAGTGTTTGTGGAATCAGAGGAATAAGATAAAAGTGACTGCAGAAAAGTATCTGCAGTTACCCTTCCACATCATAGGGTTTAGGGGCATGATCACAGTCCAGAAAATCCATGCAAAATTTTTTGGTTCTCCTTTCATACCAGAAAAGTCTGAAATTTCTCTTTTTCCCTTATGGGATATTTATTAAACCTTATTGTAAAATCTAGATTAAGTATTTAGTCTTAGGCTCTATGTCATCTGCTGGCCTTCATGTATCATTTGTGGCTTCCACAAAACTCTTTTTTTTTTTTTTTTTTTTGCTTTTTTTGCTGAGGCAATTGGGGTTAAGTGACTTGCCCAGGGTCACACAGCTAGGAAGTTTCCACAAAACTCTCAAAAAAATCTCATTTAATAACTTATACTGATCTGTAATATATTAAAACTATGATGGGGAAAGCTACAGTGTGGAAAAGATAACTATAATCCAATCTCTTCATTTTATAAATGAGGAAACCATAAGGAAGAAGTGGTGACCTACTCAAGATCCCATAGTAACAAAGTCAAATTGTTAGGATCTTCTAAACAAGTAAAAATACAGCAATTCTTTTACTCTATGAGGAGACCAAGGAGGTAACTTTAGAACTATTTTTATGTTTAAAAAGTCATGGAACTGAGGAGGAGCTTTGAATGACATTTCTGGGATCACAGATTCAGAGCTGGAAGAGATCTTGGAAACCACTTAGTCCAACTACTTCATTTGACCAGGAAGGAAATTGGGGCTAAAGGAGGTAAGTAACTTTGCCTGAGGTCACACATTAAGTGGGAGAACTGCAATTTGAAACTAGGTACTTTGATTTCATATTCTCCATGGACTTTTCAATGAGCCATGCTGATGCTACTTCTGGAAATGACTTAGAGACTGGAAAAGCTAAAAAGAGAGAGAGAGAGAGAGAGAGAGAGAGAGAGAGAGAATTTACTTTTCTGAAGCAACAATAAGGATTTCAGAAATTCCTCAGAACAAAATTATTATAAAAATAAGAAGGAAAGATAGGACTTTGATATTACGATTATATCAATTATGCATATGTTCTAAGGATTGTTGAATTATCTTGCATTTTAAGGTAACAGCAGCAAAGGCCAATATTCAGGGTACCAGAACTATCCCTATGATAATAAGAGAATTAACTCATTATTAATTTCCTAGAAAATCCACATGTTGTTGCTGATTCTTTTCAATTGTGTTCAACTCTTTGTGACTCCATTTGGGGTTTTCTTAGCAAAGATACTGAAATGGTTTGCCAATTCCTTATGCAGCTCATTTTACAGATGTGGAAACTGAGGTTAACAGTGCTAAGTTAAGATTTGCTCAGGATCACAGAGCTAGTAAGTGTCTGAAACTACATTTGAACTTAGAAGAGTCTTTCTGACTCCAGACCTAGCAATCTATTCACTGCATGACCTAGCTGCCCACATATTTTGTGTTTATCCCATCATTAAATAGGAAGGTACTATAGTTGATGTCAGGATTTATAGATTCAAAACCCAGTTCTGCTCATTAATTATATGATTTTGAAGAAGTTTTTAGTTGCTCTTAACTATTATTTCATCATGTGATGAAGGACAATTGTACAGACATAACCTACCTCACAGAGTAATTGTTATAATTAAAATATGTACTGCATTTAAAAGATAAAGGACATAAATGTAAGCTATTTTTAAGATCTTTAACTTTTTTCTCTTGACCCACTGCTGTCCAACTTCCACCTTTTTTTTTTAACCAATTACCAGCTTTCTGATGGTCCCACATATTCTGAATCACTTTAATTTCTCCTCCTCACATTATCCTTTCCAATAATATCATTTTTAAAAATTTATTAATACTTTTTATTTGCAAAACATATGTATGGGTAATTCCTAAACATTAACCCTTACAAAGCTTTCTGTTACAAATTTTTCCCCCCTACTCCCCACCCCTCCCCCAGATGGCAGGATATCCACTACATGATAATTATGTTAGAATACTTAAGAAACCGAATATATGTATAGTTATTGCCACACATCATTTTTTGTGCAGGAGAAATCATATCTATAAGAAATAATAATCAGATAAAGGAAATACAATGCAAGCAAACCTCAATAGAGAACATGAAAATGTTATGTTGTGGTCCACATTTCACATCCCTCTCTCTGGGTGTATATGGCTTTCTTCACTGAACAATTGGAATTGGTTTGAAGCATTTCATTGTTGAAGAGAGTTATGTCCCTTAGAACTGATCCTCATATAGTATTGTCCAATAATATCATTCCACTTACACAATATCTGGGTGTCTTCCCAAAACTTCCTATTTTTGACACTCTTTATACTTCCTTTATATGTTTTCTTGTGTTTTTAAAAATTCATCTCAATTTTCTCCCTTCAGTTTTATTTGTGCCTTTTCACCCTTTCCTTTCATTCTACTTTATTGTACAACTCCTTTCAGTTGTTCAATTTGTTAACACTACTTGAGTCCTCTTTTGTATTTTTCTCTAAAGAAGGGAAGGATGAAAGATACCAAAATCAGAGATCCCTGTTCCTATAGGAATTTCCCTTGGTAAGCTCCTATACCGCTTAGGGAAGGAGATAGAATCTAGAGATCTATACCCTAATTCACTCCTTTACTATACCCAGATTTACCATTAGCTGAAAATAGTCTATGACTAGGCAAAAATTATGGTTCTGTGGCTTTGCTGGTGAATCACTTGCTATAACCTCCATAACAGAGGTTTCTCTTGATACCAAAATTGAAAACAAGCCAGAATCTATATGATCTTCACCTGGTAATACTGCAATTGTTTTGCTAATTTCAAAGTGCAAGGATAATATTGGAGAAGATGCAATTACAACTGATTCTTGGGTAAGGTTCTCACCTGTACTCATTCTCGAACTTTC
Source organism: Myrmecobius fasciatus (assembly GCA_023553655.1). Lineage (NCBI taxonomy): Eukaryota > Metazoa > Chordata > Mammalia > Dasyuromorphia > Myrmecobiidae > Myrmecobius > Myrmecobius fasciatus. The sequence continues at coordinate 355,518 of JAJPUD010001339.1, forward strand.
ATAGCCCCAAAGAGTAGAAACTTACTAAGGGTGACAGGTCATTTATTTGTTCAATTCCTTATTGGGCCTATCAAATTATGAATATGTCCCAAGGCTATCAGTGTTTTCCTTCACATATTCTTTGTAGTTAATTTGTGTATTTGTAATAATTTATAATAAATGATTTTGCTACTCAAAGTGGTTCTTAAAGTAATATTGTCATTATTGTATATATTGTTCTCTTGGCTCTGCTCATTTTACTCATTATTTTGTACGTCTGTCCATGTTTCTCTAAGATCTTTGGAGACATTTTTAATTTTGGTCACAATAATGACCACCTATCACCAAATGAATAATACATTCTATATGATACAACCCTGAATAGTTTTGTCCCAGGTTAGAAAGTCACAATCTAAGATAATTCCAGTCCTCAAGTTCACAGATCTAAAAAGACATATGAGTAATGTTCATTCATTTCAGGGCAAAGTACTACTTAATAGCTAATTTATGACTTTGGTGATAAAAATGAGTTATCCTTATTCAGACAGACAAGTTAAACAAGAGAATGAACATCTTGAAAGATGGGGGGGGGACATTCAGAATGACCTTGACTAATTAAAGAAATGTTATACATTTCTACTTAGACAGCTAGCACAGTAGATAGAGCTCTGGAGCTGAGAGTCAGAAAGACTAAGTTCAAATCCAGCCTTAGATCCTTGATAGTTGTGGGACTGTGAGGAAGTCATTTAATTTCTTTTTTGACTCAGTTTCCTCATTTGTAAAAAGGGATTAATAATAGCCCTTAAATGTCAGGATTGTTGTAAGAATCAAATGAGATAAAAATTATACAGCTGTTAGTACAGTCCCTCGTCCAAAGTAAGCACTACATAATATTATATCTGTGGTTAAGTAGTGCAGTGGATAGGGTGCCTGAGTTTAATTTGTGCTGTGTGACCCTGGACAAGTGATTTAACTCTTTTTATTTCAATTTCCTCATTTGTAAAATGAGCTAGAGAAGAAAATGGCAAACCATTCTAGTATACCCCTAAGAAAACCCCAAATAGGGTCCCAAAGACTCAGAAACATCTGAAAAATGACTGAACAAGAATAAAAACCATTCATTATTATACAGGATCATCAAAGGGAAGCTAGGAAGTATGTTAGAGTTCTAATTTGACCTTTTAATTTTATACAATAAAAGATCACATAATTTGCCTGAATTTTTGTTGGAATGGGAATTAATTCTTCTAATACTAAACCTAATCCTTCTATACACAACATCCAAAGTACAGAACATTTAATAATCAATTTGAAATATATAATATAATAAGCACAAATGTAACTTGTAGACAGGAAAAGAAACTACAGAACTTTAAAATAGGGAAATACTGGCTATGAGCTTGGCAGAAAAATATATCGTGATCCCAGTAGACCAAAAATTGAGTATGACTAGGCAATGTGCATTAGTGAAATACTACCAATATATAAAGTGCATTAAACAGAATGAGTTCCTGCCTCCCAAGAGCTCATTACATCAACTTGAGCTACAAATATACTTATGTAAACCACAGTTTCCCTTTGGTAACACAATTGTAAGATTAAAAACTACCACTAAAAATGAAGGTTGTGGGAACATTTAGCTTGAATAAGATCAAAAACTTTTTTTTAAACTAAATTTTTAGCAAAGCCGGCAAACAATAACTACTAATAAGTGCTTCAACACTAGCATCTACTTCACCCTCAATCAAAATGCTGCCATATTTCAGTCCTATGTCTCATATTGGTTTGGTTTAATCAAAATTTGAAAGGAAGTTTACAAAATTTTTGATGCTAACTTTTAGGTGTGTGAGGGGGATGACTATTAGTTTTTATTTAACAAATTAAAAATTTCATTTTTATTATGTACTAACAGTCATGAACATTTCTATGCAAAAAAAATTAAAAATTAGATATTAAACTACAAACTTGTGTTTATATATATGTGTACAATATAATTTATTTTTAAGTGTATATTACTTTTAACATAAGGGAGTTAGGTGGCTCAGTAGATAGAGAGTTGGCTCTAAAGTCAGGAAAACTTATCTTCCTGAGTTCAAATCTGGCCTCAGACATAACATTGTTTTCCTCAGTTTTCTCATCTATAAAAGGAACTGATGGAAGATTTGGCACATCACTCCAATATCTTATCAAGAAAACCCCAAATGGATTCACACAAAAATGACTGAACAATAATACATTTAACATGCTAATAAAACAACTGCTATTTGTGTCTTCTGAACTTTTTTTTGAGTAATTTTAAAATATTTTAAGTCACATTGACTCCTTGAGTCTCAATTTCCTCATCTTTAAAATTAAGAAGTTAAAACAAATGGCCTCTGGGGTTCTTCCAACTCTAGTTCTATGATTTATTATCTAGATCTTCTAACCTTTGGCACTCCTAAGGACTTATTCTCTAAATCACAGGATCTTTGATCTCTGCCTTGTTGGCAGGAGTTCCTGCACAAAGGAAAACATAAATCTTTCAGAATACAGAATGAAAGCTCTCTGAATTACAAATAAATGAGTGCTGTACTTATCTAGATGCATTTTTCTCAGTGAAAGGATATAGTCTTCCGTTATTGGTTGTGGTATATAAATGGCTATTATGTTTCCTTAAGGATATTTAAATTTCAAAAAGTGTTCAAACATCTCAAAAACTAAAATTTCAGGGCTAATTCTTATTAACAATATATTTTAGGCAATGCCAATACTTCAATGGAACAACTACTTAAGATGCTAGAATGGGAAGTCACTCAGAATGGAAAGTACTATAAAGTACTACAAGTACTATAGAGATTGTTATCTATAAGTAAATATTCAAGTGACATAAATCATTCATGCTATTAATTTTAGATTGTTGATGCATATTTCTATAATACATAATTTAATGATACAGATTCAATATTTCATCATTTTATTACAATAGTTCTGTGGAACTATGACAAAAAATGAAACTTAATCCATTTAAACAATTTAAGGTCACAAAAAGTAACAAAGCTTAGTGAAATTCCCTTCCATTTTTGGGATCAGGAAAATAAGTTCAAATCTTGCCTCTAACATCTATTGGTTGTGATCATTGTCATTTGTTGTTTATTTGTTTCAGCCATGTTTGACTCGTTATCCCAACTAGGATTTTCTTGGCAAAGATACTAGAGGATTTTGCCATTTCCTTCCCCAACTGACTTTATAGATAAGAAATTGAGTGACTTGCCAAGGGTCACACAGTTAGTAAGTGTCTGATGGCAGATTTGAATATAGAAAAATAAGTCTTTGTGACTTCACCTTTAGCAATCTGTCCACTGAACCACCTAGAAGCTCTCTAAAAATGTACTTTGTTTTTTTCTTTTTGTTCTGATTTTTCTCTCCCAACATGATTCATAAAACAATGTGTATTAAAAACAAACAAAATAAATAAATAAATGAAAATAAAAGCATACTTTGCTGATAAAGGTGCTAATTAACTTTGGCATAGACTGTTATCATAATAAAAGTTTACTGTGCCCGGTCTCTTCCCTTACAACCACACCCAACACACATAATATAAACACTGGATGAAAAATTGTGTGTTAATATCTGAAGATAACTCCATCTTCAGAAGGTAAGAATAGTACTTCAGAATCACTCTCTGACATCTCTATGATAAACATACTCACATATGAAGAAATTAAGATCATATAATCCTGAAGGTATCATAAAAGCCATAAAGTTATCAGGTGATTTTGTAGCACTCTTTATTCCCTTCTCCCTTCCTTCTAATTGACCCTTCTGTACTTTTCTTTTAATGGTAGCTATAACTACCAATAGTCATCTGGAGTTCTTACCTGTCAACTCTCTCAGGTTTTTAAATATATAATTTCTCAAAGTAAACCAGATTACCCCAAACTTAGAAAGTTAAAAATTTTAAAGTTAACCTTGATCTCTTTCCTCATTTCTCCTTCCCAAGCCATTGCTTCAGCTAATCAGTCAATCAATCAATCAACAAGATGTAATAAACATCTAAGGTGATATCTTTTGATTCATGTATAAATTGGATTTAACTGAGGTAGAGTTGCAGGAAGCCATTAACCTCACTCTGCCTTTCAGAGACATCACTGTCCAGTGGCAGGACAGAGTCAATATGACTGGTGATGACTCACACTGCAATGGATGATCTTGTTATCTTCAATGTCTAGCCAAGTTGTAAATGCTCCACTGTACCTGCTTCACCTGCCTTCATAACCATTGGACACATTGTTTTCATTCCTCCATTCCACCTGGGGAAGTCTTTACATCCTTGGGGTAGAAACCTTCTTAACTCACCATAGGGTTTGAGTTACCCTCAATCTGGTTTACTTCCCTTTATGATAAAATATATTTGTCAATGGCAAATTCAAAACTTTTGAGTCCCCACATAAGGTTAAGGTCACTTGTAGTTATACCTTTGTCCTTTTCTTCAATCTTTTCATCCAATCCCAGGCTGTCCCTAAGTCCTGATTTTCTTTCCTTTTAAATGTCTCACATTGATTTTTCCATTTCTACTGGGACCCACTTAGACCACACTCTAATTCATTCTATATTCAGCTATCAGATTTGTCATCTGATTCTTTTTGATTATACACCACTTTTAAAATCCAACTCAAATTTAACAAACCCAAATTGACTTGACACTAATTAGTCTTTTTATTTTGAAGAGCACATTCAGACCCACACCACTCCTCCTTTTCATTGTTGTTAGAGCCTCCTAATTGTTCTTTCTGTACCAGATCTCACTCCTTTCAGGTCCATTCTCTTCATAATTAGCAAAGTGATATTCCCAAAATAAAGTTCTTATGATTGATGGATAGAGAGGCTTCCATTTTTAAATAAATTTCATTAGCTCCCTGCAGTCTCTAGGATCAAATACGATTCTTTTAGTCATTTAAAGCCTTTCACAACTTGCCCTCCAAAGGAGTATTACATATTATTCCTCTTCAAGATATCAGTGTTGATTCAGAAAGTTTATTAAGAACCTGTTATATATAGAGTATTGTACTAGTAGCTATTATATACATCAAGAGAACCTTTCACACATAATAATAGCTAGCATTTATGCAGTTTCAAGGTTTGAAAAGCACTTTATAAATATTTCATTTTATAATCACAACTCTGAGAGGCAAGTGCTATTATCATCCCCATTTTAAAGATGAAGAATTTAAGGTAAACAGAAGTTAAGTGAAAGAAGTTAAGTCTTAGGGAGTGGACTGAAGCATAGTCAGTAGGAAATTTGCCCAGATTCTACATGGTTAAGAGATGCAATTTGAGCCTAGGCCTTCCTAATGCCAAGCCTAGCACTTTATTCAAAATTCCCTTTTGCTTTTCCCTTTTACATAGTAAATACTTAATGGGTGTTTATTGAAATTAAGTGACAAAGATTTTGTGCTCAAGAATTATAGAAAAAGTATAAAATTGGATTTTCTACCTTTTTCTCAAATAAATATATGTTGCACAATATATAAACAGTTTGGAGAGGTGTGCAAGTACCCTAAAAATCAATTTACTATATGGGTCATGATAAGTGGTATTATGTTGTGACAAGTACTGTCTGTAATTCTCTTCATGATTCATTAGTCATTTTCTCAAGAATTTTGTATGTCTGGATGATGGGTGGATAAAACCTACAGATTCTAAAGGATGGGGATGGAAAGGGAATAATTTGATCAGAGATCATTGCTTTGACAGAATATATGGCTATATGCAAGATAAAGAAACAGATAATTGGGGGAGGGGACTTTTAGCATAGCTGGAGAACCTGTTTCTCAAAAGTCTGGTATTCTGTGCTTCTGGAAATGAAACTCTTCTATCCTGTCCAGTGGATAATGCTCTTGACATAGTCAGGATGACCTCAGTTCAAAAATTGGCCTTACCAATTCCAAGAGACAGGGGATGGAAAATGCCTTCAGCATCCAGAGAGAGAACTATGGAGACTAAACGTGGATCAAAGTATAGTATTTTCACCTTTGTTGTTGCTGTTGTTTGCTTGTTTTTTTTTTTTCTTTCTCAAATTCTTTTCCATATTGATCTGATTTTTCTTGCACAATATGACAAATATGGAAATATGTTTAAAAGAATTGCTCATATTTAAGCTATATCAGATGGCTTGCTGTCTTGGGAATGGGAAAGTAAGGGAAGGAGGGAGAAAAATTTGGAACACAAAGTTTTACAAATATGAATGTTGAAAACTATCTTTACATATATTTAGAAAAATAAAATACTATTGGGAAAAAATTGCCTTTATATACTTGATAGCTTGTGATCTGAGCAAGTTGTAATTTCTGTCTACCTCAGTTTCTAATCAATAAAATAATGATAATAATAACACCTATATCCCAGAGTTGTTGTGAGACTCAAATGATATGATATTTGCAAAATTTTAAGTTCAGTGTCTGACACATGGTGGGGGTTTAATAAATTCTTGTTTCCTTCCCTTCTATCCCACATATAGCTTTGCTACATCATTTTGTTTGGGGCTATCACATCTTTACTCTGGCACAATGATAGAACTGTGATTCCATTGGTGTGAGAAATACCTCCATCACTCTATATCATGAACTTTTGTGCATTCTCTCTGGAATTTTTCTTGTGAATAGATTATACCATAAGTTCTTCATATGCATTCTGCCCCCCTTCCCCACACAGTAAAATTTATTATTTTAATATTTCAAGGTTACTATTCTATCCTTTGTGTTGTCCATATGTTTTGTCTCATTCTCATACCATGACCAGGCAATCTCCTTTTCTTTTTTGTGTACACATTGTTTTATGAATCATGTTGGTAGAGAAAAACTATAGCAAAAGAGAAAAACCATGGGAAAGATGAAAAAAACAGAAAATGGAAGCAAAGCATGTGTTGATTTACATTTAGTCTCCTTAGATCTTTTTCTGGATGCAGATGGCATTTTCTGTCCAAAGTCTATTGGGATTAATTTGGATCACTGAACTGCTTAGAATAACCAAGCCTTTCATAATTGATCTCATATTCTTGCTGTTATTATGTACAATGTATTCCTGGTTCTGCTTGTTTTGCTCATCACCAGTTTATGTCAATCTTTCCAGGTCTTTCTGTGATTAGCTTGTTCATCATTTTTCATAGAACAATAATATTCCATTACCTTCATGTACCACAACTCTTTTATAGCCCTTTGGAAATAATTCTGGATTACTCTCTAGAATGGTTGGATCATTTCACAACTCCACCAACAATGCATTAATGTTCCATTTTCCCCAAATCCCCTTCAACATTTAACATCATTTTAGCCAATCTGAAGGGTATGAGGTGGTACTTTAGAGTTGTTTTAATTTGCATTTCTCTAATCAATAGTGATTTAGAGCATTCTTTCATATAATTATAAAAAGCCTTTATTTCATCATCTGAAAATTGTCTGTTCATATCCTTTGGCAATTTATCAACTGGGGAATGACTTGTAGTCTTATAAATATGACACAGTTCTTTATTATTTTAGAAATGAGATCTTTATCAGAAATACTGGCTGCAATGATTTTTTTTTTCCAGTTTTGCACTTCCCTTTTAATCTTGTTTCTGTTGGTTTTGCAACCTCCTTTTCTGATGATACATTACATCTAATCATATGTAAAGGAAACCATCTTCTAGGTAATTTTTAACATAAACATTATCATTGGCAATGAAAAAATATGTTAATGCCACAGACTTTTTTATTTTTGTGCTATTTTGCTTCTTCCATGATCATGGTGTTTTATGATTTGCAGTCACATAGAGCATCCCTGTGAGAATCATGGTATGGATAAAATGAGTTTTTATAGTAGTATGTAGCATGCAATCATTGAAAGCTCTGCATAATTTCCCAAGTGTGCTCTTATCTCATTTCCTCCTCCTACTCAATCTTGGCGCCAAATGATTGTTCATCTATAGATCCTATCATAGATGGATGGATAGATAGATAGAGAGATAGAAAGATAGATGTATTGTCAAAGGACTTCCAGCAAGCTAGTCTGGTCAATATCAATTTCATTGACATTCTTTTTCTAGCATGAATGGTTAAATCAATTCCTTTCTACTGTTATGGGTTACAATGCTTAGTCATCTTCCAGGGTTTAGTAAAACAAAAATAATGTTTTCTATTAATGGAATTTTTTGCAGAACTTTCCTGTCAGTAGATATTTCTTTATTTTCCTTGAACTTAAGATATATCTGCTTTAACTCTGTCAAACATCTTTAAAAAGGTAGGTGGTTTTACTTTGTTTTCAATAATCAGTGTATCATTAAACATGGTTAATTCCAAAGTCACTATTACCAGGAAGACTTTGGCAATTTTCATTCCTATTTGGGATTTACCTTGTAGGAGATCAGTAAATAATGTTGCATTTTGAGCTGAGTCAAATGCTTTTCTAAAATCACTCATCAGAATCTTACTTTTTGTATACTATCCAAGCACTTAAATATGGTTTATTTTGGAAAATCAGTTACAAAAGTCATTCTGCTCTCAAATTTACATCTTTTGTTGTTATTCAGTCATTCAGTCATGTCTAATTCTTTGTGACCCCATTTGGGATTTTCTTGGCAAAATATTGGAGTAGTTTGCTATTTCCTTGTTCATCTCATTTTATAAATGAGGAGACTGAGGCAAATTGGGTTAAGTGACTGTCTCAAATTTTCACTGAAGATTCTGGAATGCATAGCTAGACTTGTTCTCATAAACATTTATAGAGATGAAAAAGCAAACATAAGGATGATAATTAATGTCATCTTAATAATCATAAACCACTTATTAAAGTGAGGTTAGGTGGCACAGTAGATGGAGCACTGGCCCTAGAGAATGACCTGAGTTCAAATCCAGCCTCAGACACTTGACACTTATTGTGTAATTTTGGGCAAGTCATGTAACCCCAATTCTCTCCCTTGTATCCAACAAAAAACACTTATTAAATATTTATTATATTCCAGACACACTGACTGATTAATCTATTTTTGGTAAAGGTATAATCCATGATATTCTTTTGTAATGTTTATTGTTTCTACATTGTCTTAAAATAGATTCTGAAGGGGCATCTAGGTGGTGCAGTAGATAGAGCACCAGCCCTGAAGTCAGGAGGACCTGATTTCAAATCTGGTCTCAGACATTTAACACTTCCTAGCTGTATGACCCTGGGCAAGTCACTTAACCCCAATTGTGTCAGCAATAATAATAATAATAATAATAATAGATTCTCAAGTGCCATGGAAAGAGTCACTACTAGGACTCCTATATTCTGTTTTTACTTGACCAGGACTTGTTCTAGCTTTTTCCCAACTCCATCTTTTTAAATACCATTATTATATTCTCATACAGTGAACTAGTACTGAGACAGTAGAGTCTAAGGTAGTGATTCCATTATCACAGGTAATGAGAATAGACTATAATTTTTTAAAAAAAAAGAAGCTTTTATTTCACATGTTGGGTTATATTTCTGATTTTATACACAAATGCCCTTTGAATTGGCCTGAGAAAATCCCCTGCCTTCCAGTTTCTGCATATCTTCTCTATTCACATTATATCTCATATATTTATTTGTGTACACATTATGTCCTGTCTCCCAGTAGAATACCATTTTAGTGAGGGCATAGACTGTTTTGTATTTGTCTTTGTATTTCAGCATTTAACATCATTCTCTGCCCAGAGCAGGTGTTTGACAAATATTGGTTGAATAATAAAACAACAATAATGGCAATAGAGTTCTAGCATGAATTAGTAAAAGGCTGGCAGCAGATTCAGGCAGACATTTACAAGTTGAGAGGAAGAGAGGAGAGAGGACAGGGAGGGAAGGAAGAGAAGGGGAAGAAGGAAAGAGAGGGAAGAAGAGAGGGAGGGAAGGGAGCGGGAGAAGGAGAAAGGAGGGATTACAAAATTAGCCTTTTGATTAGGAAGATCTTAGTTCAAGTCTCAACTCTTACACATACCTACTATGCCATGTGGGCAACTTACTTAACCTCTTGGTTCCACAGACAAATCTTCAAGGCAAAATTTCCCAATAAGCACTAATTTGAATTGGTAGAAAAAGTGTAGAAAAAGTTTCCTCACTGAGAGCTTTGTTCTATATATGTGTTATAGATACACATCCATGTGTACAAAATTATTATTTTTTATTAAGACTTTTTATTTGCAAAACATATGTGTGGGTAATTCTTCAACATTAACCCTTACAAAGCTTTCTGTTACAAATTTTTCCCCTCTACTCACCACCCCTCCCCTAGATGGCAGGAAATCCACTACATGTTAATTATGTTAAAATATTTGACAAATCGAATATATGTATACATATTTCCAGGTCTCTCTGTAATCGTCCTGCTGGTCTTTTCTTACAGAACAATAATATTCCATAATATTCATATACAATAATTTATTCAGCCATTCTCCAATTGAAGGGCATCTATTCAGTTTCCAGTTTCTAGCCACTACAAAAAGGGCTGCCACAAACATTCTTGCACATGTGGGGCCCTTTCCTTCCTTTATGATTTCTTTGGGATATAAGCCCAATAGAAACACTGCTGGGTCAAATGGAATGCACAGTTTGATAACTCTTTGAACATAGTTCCAAATTGCTCTCCAGAATGGATGGATCCGTTCACAATTCCACCAACAATGTATCACTGTCCCAGTTTTCCCACATCCCCTCCAGCATTCGTCATTATCTTTTCCTGTCATTTTAGCCAATCTGACAGGTGTGTAGTGATATCTCAGAGTTGTCTTAATTTGCATTTCTCTGATCAATAGAGATTTGGAGCACCTTTTCATATGACTAGAAATAGTTTTGATTTAATCATCTGAAAATTGCCTGTTCATATTCTTTGACCATTTATTGATTGGAGAATGGCTTGAATTCTTATAAATATGAGACAATTCTCTATATATTTTAGAAATGAGGCCTTTATCAGAATCCTTAAATGTAAAGATGATTTCCCAATTAGATGCTTACCTCCTAATTTTGTCTGCATTAGTTTTGTTTGGTGTACAAAATTATTTGAGCTGAGGTTGCCCAGAAATCTATAATGCATATATGCAGAACTTGCTTAGAGAAAACCAATAACTATAAGCATTTAGAATAAAAGATATGATTGCTAGTTGTGCCTTTTATTTTTTTTTTTAAAGAGCATCCATGAACCATCTACCCATAGTTTCCTTAGAAATTAGGAGAAGGGAAGAGGAGTTATCTATATCCTCTGATAATGGATAGGCAGATAAAGCTGAAGTATGTTAAAACTTCAACTTTTATTGTTATTGTTGTTGTTTTTGGTCAAACTTCTAACATTTTTATATACCTATTATTGAAATCTCTTCCAAGAGATTTTATTTTGCTTTTCTCTAATATTTTGAAAAAAAAGATTACTGTGGCTGGAATGAAATCATGTGGATACATCATGCCTGTATTTATATATTGGAAGTTTGAGCCTCCGGCTCTGTTTCTTTTTGCAAGGCCTGAGGCTATCTCTCCATGATAAACCTGTAGCAGAAACCCTGATTGACATAGCAGGTGTTAGCATTAAACTTTTATGCTTTGGGACAAGAACTTTTCTCTCAACCTTTTTTTTTCCCCTTAAACTTAAATCAAGAATTCTTTTTAAAAGATCATTAAAAAATCCTTAAAACCAGGTGGTCTTTTTATGTTTCTTGTGTATTCACTGAAGAACATAAAAAATAGATTATGAAGCATTTAATTTGTACACAAAGTTATTGTGTCAGTTACAAAATTGAATTTAATTGGACAATAATGAGTCCTCATGATGTGGTAGAAATTGTGCTAATATATCCTAGTAACACAAATTTTAAAATACAAATACAAAAGTTACTGTAAATACAAACAGAAAAGCATGATTGGTCCCGTCCTCAAGGAGCTTACATTCAATAGGAAGATTATAAGAGAGATGAAATTAATACAAACTGGAGATGGGGTAAGGCCAGTACTAATAACTGCCTTCAGTCATGCTACCGCAAATCCTCCAAGGCAGAGAGAGCTACTTCAAGCACTGGAAACTTTTATTTGTGACTTGACATCATAGCAGCTCCAGTAATAATGAGGCAATCCATCTGTTGCCCCACATTCTTGCAATGTAACCTGCCCAATTCCCATTTCTAGTCAAATGTCAATTGATAATGTTTTTAATGTCTATTCTTGTTCAAGATATATTTGGTAAGGTTCTGTAGCCAGCACACACTCAACATCATCTTTCCCTTGCCCTTTGGATTACCTACAATTTTGATTCTTCTGAAATTATAAGGCTTTTTGCTAATTATAATTTTTGAAATTATAAGGATTTTTGACCATAACGGATCACTATGAGAATACTGATGTTTAAAAAGATATGTTCTGGCAACAGTGATCAGCTTAGGATCACTGAAAATGATATGCTATTTCTCAAATGTGATCTAGTTTTTCACAGAATCTATATAAACTAACCTTTTATCTGTATAGATATTCTAGAATTTCACACATTGGTTATAGGTACAAAGTTATGGAACCAGGCTTTCCTTGAGCTGGAGCTGCTCACTAATTATAATTTGGAAACCTTCATAGAGTGAGTGAGTTGGAAAGGTCATCAAACACCCACTATCTAGTCCAAATCATATTGATTAAGAAAACTTCTGCAATATTTTTAACAATAAATGGCCCAGTCTCCACTTAACTACCCCCAGGAATGGAAATCTCATTAGAAAGAAATAATCATATTAACAGTCAATTATTAAACTTAAAAGGAGACCCAAGCTTCCACCCCTCTCCCCTCCTCCTCCTTTCTATTTCCTTGTCCAGTCTCTTAAAGATAAGACTAACAGAAGATAAGATTGACATTCTCCTCATTCTGGGTATTACTATTCCACACAACTGGATCAGAATTCCCTCCTCCTTAAGCTTGGATGAAGGATAAATTCTTTAAATAGATTGCCTAAGGCTGGGAGTAACTTAGAAGTAAATGACAAGATCCAAGTTCATTAGAATAGATTCAGCCCTTCATTATAATATTCATTGTCTCATTAATAGTTAACCAGAATTGATTGCCACCTTTGGGAATACACCTCTTCCAAGGACATATAAGCCATGAATCTCCCCCCTTCCTCTTCCCCCCCCCCCCGCTTCCCCCTCCCACCATGGATTGTCTTTGGCATTCTAGAATGCAACAGACCTCTTTTTATTAAAATACTGGCATTATTAATAAAATAACTAATTGCCCAGAAATTACATCTCTCAAACTTTTTAAATGCCATACCCACAACCTCAAAACAAGGCAGCTTATTCTCTCTAGTTATCATTTGTTGCCAGTACTATTACAATATCCTTCCAATTGGATTCATTATCTTTCCTCAAAAATTGTCCCCTCTTCTCACTTTCTTATTAGTTTCTATAGTCCCAGCATGCTCCTAATGATCCAGGTTTATAACTTAGGTTTGGTCCTTGACACTTCACTTCATTCTCAAACCTTCCCACATCCAATCATTTATTATGTCCTATTATTTCTACTTTTGTAGCATTTGCCCCCTTCTCTTTGCTGATATTGCCACCCTTGCTATCATGGTCTTCTATCACAAAAACCTTGGTCTTCCTCTTTCAAGTGTGTCTTCCTTCCTCTGCTACTCAACTATAAAACTGATCTTAAAGTTCAAATCTGACAATTACTATCTTACTACAAAAACTCTATTGGTTCTCTACTACCTCCAAAATCAACTTTAAAAAAATCCTTCATTTGTATTTAAAAAACACTCATAACCTTTTCTCACACACATATATGCCATCTCAGTTTTAACTCTTATTCCCAAGTACTCTGTAATATTTATAAGTGACCTCAATGATGTTCCTCAGCACAAGACACTCCATCTCCCAACCCCCTGTTTTCACTGGCTAATCCCCATTCTCAGAATACTTTTTGTCTTTATTTCTATCTCTTGATTTTCCTTTCTTCCTTCAAGTCTCATTTAATGTCCCATCTTTCATAGTCTTTTTAAATTTTCTTGCCTTACCTCTGATTTTATTTAATTTATCCTATACATTTCTTTTCTATAAGAAATGCTATCTCCCCCAATTAGACTAAGTTTCTCAAGAGCAAGGACAGTTTTTTGTCTCTTTGTATCCCTGGTGCTTAACATAGTGCCTGGCATACAGTAGATGTTTAATAAATGCTTGTTTAACTGAATGAAGGAAAAACAACAATCTCCTCTCAAATCCTTCTTCCACTCCCTTGACAAAGTAACTGTCCTTAAACATGAATGTCTGATTAGGTCATACCTCATCTTAATAAACTCTAAACTCTAGTTATTGCCAATTACCTCTAGAATCAAATATAAATTTTTCTGTTTGACATTTAAAACCCTTTAAAACTACTTCTATCTCACCTTTGCAGCCTTATCACATATCACTCACATTGCTTACTTTATGATCCAGTCAAACTTGCTTTTTTTTTCTCTTCCTCATAAACAACACATTATCTCCCATCTTCATACGTTTGATTGCCTGACAATCAGACTTGAAATCACTTCCTTCTCATTCATCTTTTAAGATATTGTATTTCCTTAAAAAATTCAGATTAAATGCTACATTCTTACATAAGACCTTTTCCTGATTCCCTCCTACTGCTAGTAGCTTCTCTCTCCAAATATCTTGTATTTGTTTTGTATGCCTCTTGTATATTCTTAAAAATACATCCTGTTAACCACTTTCCTTAAAAAAAAGAATATGAACTCTATAGGGAATGAGTTATTTCATTTTTGTTTTTTATATTTTTGGCATCTAGCATTGTCCTTGGTACAGAGTAAATATTTTAAAAATGCTTATGGATCGATTGATTGATGGCTTCAATTGTTAGGAAGTTGAAAATTAGTACTCCAATAGGACCTAAAGGGGAAATATTTTTAGCCATATTCAGTAGCCTATAGAATTTGAATTTGATTGGTTTTATTAGTATAACTAATAAATTATAAATAAGTCTAAATCAGGTTTCTGAGTTCCACATGTTCTTTTCTATTAAATTTCTTTGCTTGCCTCAAACAAGTACTTTTAATATATTTTTTTCCTAAAATGTGATTCTTACTTTACATTTGTGTTTTTCTATTGCCACCAAAATTTATCTATCAAATCAATTAATTTAGTTATTATTCAAATTTCATATTATGATTCAAATGCAGAAAGCCATTATCATTTTTACCCTCATTTTTCAGCTGAGTTTTGTGACTTGTAGCTTGTTTTTTGAATTCCTGAAGCTAAAATAATCTTATTAGGTCAAGTCATACATGTCCTGCACTGACAAATTTGAGAAGGGACATGCAGTAGGTGCTTAATAAATGCCTTGGGATATAAAATTAAAGGGCATATAATAAGGGCTCAGGAATATTGGAATCACCAACATCAAAAGACAAAGTAAAAGTTTAGATGAAGTGTTTACTTAAAATAACCTTGAGAGTAATAATTATTAAGAGGCAATGATTTGAGGAGATCCAGAGTTTCTCCCTTGTTCTAAAGTCCTGATTTTGAAAGTCTTGAAGGACATTGCTGGTAATGAGATTAGATGAATGTTCTTGTTCAGACTCCATCCAGGTAGGATAACTATTATGTTCTGCTCAGGCATGGGTGGGGCATTAAACTCTCTGAAAAGATTGCCCAAGACTGTGGTTAATTTAAGAAATAAATGACTTAATCAAAGTTCAAGTGCAGCCCCTCATTGTAATATTCATTTTCTCATTAATTGTTACCCAATAAGGGTTGATTCCTATCCTGGGGTACACCAGCTCTTAGAAGGACATTTAAATTGTGAGATGGCACCATGATTTAAATAGAGAAGACCAGATGATCATCCATTTATTAAAATGCTAGTATTATTAATAAAACGATTACATTACCCAGAAATTATTTCTCTTGGACTTTTAAAAATGCTATAATTTAATGGTTAACCTCACTGGTTTTGAAACTTAGGATGATCTTAATGATCCATTAATAATCTGAGGTATAGAATGGAACAAAGGGAAGGAGTAGGACTTACTGTAGCTTTCATAAACCAGTTACTGGACTATAGTTAGCTCACATTTACTAATCTTTACAGTATGCAAAATACCATAAGCAAGACAATAACTCTACAAGTCTAATTTGAGAGACTACATTAAATTCTGTATTACGTAGTATGTAACAGAACATTTGAACCCAGGTCATCAGGTTCCAAATTTAATGCCCTTACAATGATGCCATGAAATAATATAGGAAAATTAAGTTAGAGATATGTTAGAAGACCTCAAATGACAGATTAGGAAATATAAACTTTAATTTGATAGGCAAATAAGAGCAACAATGTTTTTGAACATCAAAATGCTGTGATCTGAGCTGTACAATAGGGAAATTAATCTAGTTATGATGTATAGAATTAATTGAAATGGTAAGCAACTCTAATGGTAAGACTAGAAAATGAATATTTGAAAAGTCACAATGAGAAATAAGGAAAGTCTAATTTAGAGCTCATGATAGTGGAATGGGATGTAGAGAATAGATTCATGAGAGTTCCATCCACCCACATACCTCACCTATCCATGATTCTGCTTGCTTTCCATTCCAGGAATAATGCCTCCTCCCCGATCGACTCATAATCTGAAATCTCATCATCAGGCAGATTGATTCAGTTGTCTCTGCCCTCTGATTGGAAGACTGTAAATCAGAGTAATACACTCCTTCCAAAGGCTCAGAACATTTCATTTAACTCTGCCTTGTTTTGACTTCCTGAACATCAAATCCTCTTCAACTGGGCATCCTTTCTCCCCCATTTTTTTTTGTTTCCTTTTGTATAAAATTAAATTAAAAGCTACTTAAGGGCTATCTTTTTTATTTATATTTCCAGCACTTAGCACACTACCTAGGAAATAGGGTTTTTTTTTCTTTTTTTTTTAAACTATTGATTTTTGGTAATTGGAGTGCAAAGAATAGTAAGCCCAGAGAAATCTGGATATTATGTTTGTTTGTTTTTTCCTTCTTTCCTTTTTGGGATATAATTTGCCCAGTAGCTGTTCAGTTTCAGAGTCCAAGCATTATGCCTCTCTGAGATCAAGACCCCAAGCAAATCACTCAATCAGTCAACAACCATACTCTGCACTCATTTTGTATGGCACCCATAATTCTTCAAGTCTTTGCAGCAGATGTTTTAGGTGGCTATTTTTTCTTTTATTTTAAAAATTAAAAAAAGTTTAGAGTTGTACTAATTGCCTCTTCAGAGAGTTTTCTTTTAAGAGAATATTATATACCCCCTCCCCAAAGTGTCTGTGGAGAAATTTCAGGGGTTCCGTGAACTTGAATGGTAAAAAAAAAAAATTACAGTTTTATTTGCACCTATCTCAAATTGAAATTTGTCATTTCTTTTAATTATTTGAAAATATTATTCTGAAGAGGAATCCATACTCCTCACCAGACCACTAGATGGGTTTATGACACAAAAAGAGTTAAGAATCTCTGCCTTCAATAAAGCATGGGGACCAACAAATAAAATGAAGTAGGAAGCAGAATCATTATTCCCAACAAACATCTCTTATATTTTGTTTTTCATACTATTAACATAAAGTTATTATACTAAACTGGCCAATTATAATGTTTCTGTGAATATTTTTGTAAAAAAAATTTTGATTAAAATAAAGTAGTACTAGTTTAATCTCAGCATTTATGCAATTTGTAGAAATAGAGATAGGGAGTGAAACTGATTCCTAAGGAACTCCTAGCAGAAGCCATCTTGACCAACACAGTAATTTCTTTACAAAGTACAATTTAGAAAGTCCTTTAGGGCACTGAGTAGGTAAGTGATTTATTCAAGGTTATGCAATCTATATGAGTCAGAAATGGGATGTGAAATTGGGTGTTTCTTGAACCAAGGATACCTATATTTTGCCTATGGTTAAAAATTCTAATTGATATTAGGATCATAGATACAGATAGATCTGAAAAGACCCTCAGAATTTATCCAGCCCAAACTTCTTTTTACAGATAAAGATCTCAGTTCTTGGGATTTGTTGTTATTCATACTTTTTCTGATCCATTTGGAATTTTCTTGGCAAAGATAATGGAGTAGTTTGCCATTTCCTTCTCCAGCTCATTTTACAGAAGAGGAAACTGAGGCAAACAGGGTTAAGTGTCTTGCCAAAGGTCACATAGCTAACAAGTGTCTGAAGCCATTTTGAATTCAGGTCTTCCTGCTTCCAGTGTTCATGCCTATTGTTCCCCTTAGCTGCCCAAGAGCTACTAGAATACTCAATATCATATAGTTAGTGAGAATTGGTTTGAACTCTGACTCCATAGCCATTACTCTTTTTACTGCCCTGTTTTCTTCATCATGGTTTTAAGGACTGTACAAGAAGTTCTAAAGGAACATGCCATATTCCACCATGACCTCAGAAATATTCCTATGGTTCAAATTTATGGAACCATAGAATCCGAAATTAGCAAGGCCTTTGAAAATTTTCTAACTTTCTAATCAACCAAGAATTCTCTCTGCAGCCCGTGGTTATCCAATTTCTTGCCTAACTCAGATGAAGAGGCACTTTACTTTTACTTTTCACAAGAGAGCACCTTTAATTTTGTAAAATTCTTTCTTATATTGAGTGGGGGAAAATCTCTTTGAAATTGCCACCAATTGATCCTCATCTGTCCTTTAGAATTCAGCAGAATAAATATAAAATAATTTCTACTCAACAACCCTGAAAATATTTTGAGATAACTACATATCTTCCCTTAGTCTTCTCTTCTCCAGATTTCTTGCATTCTTGTATATTGATGTGCATTTGTAAAATGTGGGACAATTAAACAATACTTAAGTAATGCAACATCTCTTTTGATTCACTTAAAAATGTTCAACGAGAGGTAGAATTCATCTCAGAAAACATTTTCTCCTAAAGAAAAATCAGAGACATACTCTGCTTCTTGATGGCCAGTGAAGATAACAATAATATTCTTTAATAAAATTAAACTTTACATCTGAGAAAATCAGCAATTGTCAAAAAGGAGCCAGTGTTTTTCTTTTCTCAGTTGCATGATTCTTTGTGAGCCCCTCATTTGGAATTTTCTTGGCAAAGATATTGGCCATTTCCTTCCCAGATCACTTTTCATACAAAGGAGCTAAGGCAAATAGAATTAAGTGACAGAAGTGTCTGAGACTAGATTTGAATTCAGGAAGATGAGTCTTCCTGATTCCAGGTCCATCATTGCATCCACTGTGCCATCTAGTTAAAGAAATATGAAACTCAAATAATACTTAAGACATAATTATCCCTTCTAAGGAAAAGCATAATCCTCTAGCTCCTAAGTCAAAATGCTAATATATCTTTTACCCCCTCTTCATTTAAGGCAGCTTACTAAAGTGTGGAAATTATAACCTAAACACATACCAAGTGCCACTAGAGATCTGTCTATGCCCAGGAGAATTATGCATGTTTCCAAAGCAGAGAAAGCAAAGCTCAGTTCTCATTTCCCCAGTGAGACATATTCTACCTCACTGGAAATAAGTGAGTAGAATACTTGGACTTCAAGAGGAAATATTTTCTATTTGGAGGCTGACTCTCTCTATTTCCTAGTATCCTTTTGTTTCTCTCTAACACAAGCAGTAATATTACTTAACTTTAAAAATAAAATAAAATTAGCATAGAACTTTAATCGTCAGACATCTAAGTTATAAAATAAGATTATTAAAGAATATGTGTATGTGACATACACACATACACATTCCATTCTTCTATTCTATTTTGAATGCAAATGATAAGTACAAGTGATTTATTAAATTTTGGATTGCATAAATATTCTTTGGTAATCTACAAAAGGGATAGGAATCAAAATAATATAGTTTTATTCAAAAATAGGAAGATAAACATTTACTTAAGCAAAGAATTTCAACATATCCTCTTTCAATTCTAGAATTTTTGAAGTGTGTCATTTAGAATGTAAGAGGCAAACCAAAATTCATGCTAATGCATTAGATGGACTACTAGAAAATAGCATTCCTCTAGTGTTCTTAATTCACAAAATCAGCATAAATTTATCTTTAAAAGATAATTCAACCAAATCCAAATATATTTTATTTAACATCTTCTAGGCAAGATTTTAAGGGCAGTTAGTTGGTACAATATAGAGGGCTAGGGCTAGAGCTAGCAAGATGCATTTTTCTGATTCAAATTTGGCTTTTGATATTTATTAACTGTGTGACCCTGAGTAAATGACTTAATTCTGCTTACCTCCATTTCCTCATCTGTAAAGTGAATTGGAGAAGGAAATGCAAACTACTGCAGTAACTTTGCCAAGAAATAGGCAGCCAAATCGGGTGAACCAGAGTCATAAATGACTAAACAACAGCAGTTAAGGGTCAGAGTGCAGTAGATAGAATGATCATACCTAAAACCAGGAAGATCTGAATTCAGATTTTACCTCAGACATTTTTATTAGCTATGGGATCCTGGGCAAGTAATTTAACTTCTGGGTGTTTTTTTTTTTTTTTTTTTTTTTTTTTTCAGAGTTGAGTTGTTAAGCTTCCTGAGCTGTGACACAGAAAATCACAGCATTTAACTTTCAGGATTCTTATGAATAAAAAGTGAAATAATATTTGTAAAGTGCTTAGCACTTTATGTGCTAGGGACATACCGGGCACTCTATAAGTGCTCATTCACTTCCCTCTCACCTAATATGTGCCACAGTAGTTTTCATTCAAAAACAAAATAAGTTAATCCTTAAAAGAACTTACATTCTGCTGGTGAATATTCTGCAGGTAAGTTGTGAATACAGATTTTCATTAATTAATTTATTTTTCTTATTTAATTTTGCAAAGAATTTCAATTCCTATTTGGTTTGATGGAAAACCTTAAGAGATTAAGTAGGACATTTTCCTTCAAGTCCTTCAAATAATAAAGATCACAGGCCAACTGATCCCTTTTTTCTGCTCAAAACATTTGCTAGAAAGAACAGTGGAATATGAGTCAGAAGCACTGAACTCAGACTCTGCCACCGTTTTTGGTAAATCTTTCTTGGATAAAAATACTTAAAATATCTATCATGTAGAATTGCTATGAGGATCAAAAAAGACAAAGAGATATAAAGTACTTTGCAACTATAAAAAGATATAGCAATGGAATCTTTATTATGTATGTAAAATAAATATATATGTAAATATATAAATATATATGTAAAATAAAACTTCCATTGCCATATCACTTTTTATTTACATATATTTATATGTATGTATATATGCACATGTATGTGTATACACATGTGCAACATGCACATGTACACACATATAAATATATGTATATAAGTATATATAAATATGTGTATGAATCAGTGTATACATAAACATACATAAATACATAGATTTGCTCATTATACATATAATTTATATGCATTTATAATTTAACATAATATAATTTTATAGTATAATTATATATGTTATATACATTATATAGAAATATATGTGTGTGTGTGTGTGTGTGTGTGTGTGCGTGCATTATGCCTATATTAGAGGTAAGGTGGAATAATAGATATAATACATATCTTGGAGTCAGAAAGATTTCTTTTCAAGCCTTTTACCCTTTAATTGCTATGTGACTAAAGATAACATTTAATCTTTCAATGTCCAAGGCAACTACCTAAGATTGAACTGAAGACACGGTACCCAAATATATATCTAGAACTCCCTATACTGACAAAGTCATGCTCATAATCCAAAACAAAACAAAAAGTTGATGATAATAAATCAAGATTCTATAATTGGAGGAGAAGAAAAAAAGGTGAGGGGGTGACACTGGGTATTGGAAAGATACAGCTATTTTGACCATTTCACACATAACATCACCTGAATATTAATGTTTGTGGTTAGGTAAGTGTTTCAATTGATATTTTTGGAGTTGTCTTTTTCATCCTAATGAAATTCTGTCCAAATTCTGTTCAGTGAAATCTGAAGACCACATTAACTTTGAGTGGCTTAGAGTTATCAACATAATCACTATTACTTCACAGAGCAACTGAAAATTGACCCTGCTAACTAATGAGAGAAAAGTTGTATAGAAATTGCTTATATGACATTTTTCTCAATTGCATTCTATTCTTCCAAATACTTATAAAGATAGTGTCATTTTTAGAAGAGTCTGTGTTCCAAACTTTTTCTCTTTCTCTCTCTTTTTTTCAAACTTTTTCTCCCTCCCCAAGGTAGCAAGTAATCTGATATAGGTTAAACATTTATGATTTTTAAAATATTTTTATATTTGTCATGTTATACAATAAAAATTAGACCAAAAGGGAAAAAATGAGAAAGGAAAAAAAAACAAACAAAAAAGGTGAAAATACTATTCTTTGATCTATATTCATTCTCCATAGTTATCTCTCTGGATGCTGATGGCACTTTCCATCCCAAGTCTATTGAAATTGTCTTGAATAAGAGCTAAGTCTGTCATAGATAATCATCACACAATGTTGCTGTTACTGTGTATAATGTCCTGATTCTACTCACTTTACTCAGCATCAGTTCATGTAAGTCTTTCTAGGCTTTTCTGAAATCAGTCTGCTGATCATTTCTTATAGAACAATAATATCCCATTACATTCATATACCATAACTTATTCATTCATCAACTGATGGGCATCCACTCAATTTTCATTTTCTAGACACTGCTGGATCAAAGGGAATGCACAATTTGATAGCTGTTTAGGCATAGTTCCAAACTGCTTTTCAAAATGTATCAATCATTTCACAATTCTACCAACAATGCATTAGAGATCCAGTTTTCCCACACTCCCTCAAACTTTTATCATTTTCTTTTCCCATCATCTTAGCCAATTTGAGAGGTATGAAGTGGTACTTCAGACTTATTTTGCATTTCTCTAATCAATAGTTATTTAATGCATTTTTATATGACTATAAATTGCTTTAATTTCTTTGTCTAAAATTTGTTCATATCCTTTGACTATCAATTGGGGAATGACTTGTAGTCTTATAAATTTGACTCCGTTCTCTACATATTTTATAAATAAGGCTTTTATCAGAAACACTGGCCACAAAAATGGCTTCCCAGGTTTCTGCTTCCCCTTTAATCTTAGCTACATTGATTTTCTTTGTGAAATAACTTTTAAATTTAATGTAATAAAAATTATACATTTTGCATTTTATAATATTATCTAGTTCTTCTTTTGTCATAAATTCCTCCTTTCTCCACAGATAGACTATTCCTTGCTTTTCTAATTTGTTTATAGTATCTTTATAGTATCACCTTTTATGTCTAAATCATGCACGCATTTCAACTTGGTATCTGGTGTGAGATGTTGGCCAATGCCTAGTTTATGCCATAATATTTTCCAATTTCTCAACAATTTTTGTGACATTTATTTTCTAAGAAATCATTATGGTTATTTTTTTCCTCTAGGAAAATCTTACTATCTTTTTTCACCAGTTATTTAAAAGCTCTTCCTCTTGATATATAAATATGTAAGTATATATGGATATGGATATATGGATGTAGATATAAATAGATATATTCCTGGAATAATGTTTCAGAAGGCAATACACCTAAGAAATGTGTGAAATAGTGGAAATGGGAACACGGAATGATTTGAACATCAGTCTCTCCCTCCCCTCTGTCTCTATCTCTCTGTCTTTATGTGTAAGTGTCTGTCTCCCCTTGTCTCTTTCTGTCTCTGTCTCTCTGTCTATCTCATTCTTTGTCTCTTTCTGTCTTTAAGTCTATTTCTATCTCTGTCTCTCTATTTCTCTGTTTTTCTGTGCCTGCCTGTCTCTATGTGTACATTTGTTTCTCTCTCTCTTTTTGTCTTTCTGTCTCTGTCTGTCTCTGTCTCTTTCTGTCTATCTGTCTCTATCTCTTTCTGTATCTCTGTTTCTCTGTCTTTCTCTCAGTTAGTATGTTGTCTTGAGTAAAGCCTTCTTCTGAGAGGTGAACTTTTATCCTATGTTGTCAAGAAACAGGCATATAAGCCTTTTTTCAACCTCATTATACTACTTCTACTCCAGGCATTATTTTTACTCTCTCATCCATGCACCATCTTCCACCATACAAAGCCAGCTTTAGAATTAGGAAGAGCGAAGTTCAAATCCTATCTCTACTCTCGCATAGATGGTACCCAAGATATCATTGCTAAGTTACTTAATATCTTTAATATTATGTTATAGCTGAATTGTTCATCTGTATTTTAATTCAATTCAATAAATATTTATTAAGTAACTGTTATGTGCCAGTCACTGTGCTAAGCAATGGAATTTGTGAAGAGATTTTCCATACCAGGAATTCTCCATGCTAATTAAATTACAAGTCAATAGTCTGAGCAGCTAATGAATTATGGCCCTGTAAATAAGCATGTGCCATCATTTGGAATCCCATCAGTGAGTTTGCAAGTGGGCATCCTGACTATCTTACTCCTACTACTCTTGGATAAGGTACTTCTCCTGTCTTCCCAGAGGCTATAATCAAATGAAATATGAAAACGTTTGATAATGATTAAGTACTATATGATATTATTAGCTCTTATTTGTATTAGATTGTAATCTCCTTAAAGGCAAGAACTGCTTTATTGTACTTTGTTGTATCCCTACTACTTAGCACATTGTCTGGCACATGTGCCTTAGCATATATAATAATAATAATAAATATAATAAAAAATAATAAATCATTATAAATGCTCATTAACTGATTAATTTCAAAATTTCAAATAATAATGCCTTATGTTCAACTACTACTTGACACTTTTCAAAATCCTTTATACAATACAGTAAACTTTCCATTCTAGCACTCTGCACATAATGGGAATTTAAGAAGTATATATGGAGTGAAATGATGAACAAATTAATTGTGTCATTAATGGTGAGGTAGTAGACCAAAGGAAGAGAGGAAATTTATGGGAAGGAAACAGTATCTATATTTGAGAAGACACACTAAAGAGGAAAAGACTTAACTGAGGAAAAATCAAAATGAAACCTGGAAAAAAAGGGTAGAGTGGGAATGATTTTCATTATTATTTAGTTGTTACCAACTCTTTGTGAATCTCATTTGCCATCCTAATCTTCATCTATGTTGATTCCTCTGCTTTAATACATTCTACCTTCAGCAGCCTACCAATAGCTTCCAATTTGCTTTCTTTGGACATACTAATTCAGTGGAGAGGTTCTCAGAGACCACATTTCAGGTCACTTGCAATGGGAATTCGCCTTCAGAATGTTAGTTTATTTTAGATAACAGACTTCCTTTTAAAGCATCTATAAAGACTGATAAGATGTACAAACTCATGTGCAGAGCAAATACAAACACAGACTCCATGTCTTGGAAGAATAAGAGAGGGAATGTCTTCCTTTTGATCCCTTATTTTAAAATGAAAATTGTTCTATTTTATTGCTCTGGATAATGAAAGGTCAGCACATGTCTGGAAAACCCTAGGGGCAATTGATATAGGATAAAGATACCTAGGAATGAAATTAAATCTCTGTGAAGGGATATGTGCTGAACTTTGGCACAGAGTGATTTCATTAACAGGTTTTGACATTTTTCCAACAAGGTTAATTGTTAACCATAATAAACATGCTGTAAATAAACAGAGAGCTGGAAGACCCATTCAGAAGTGACATTGACAGTCTGACTGATGATATCTTTAGAGGAGGCATGTTTCCAGGTAAGTTGTTTGAATCCTCATTTTGTTGGAATGCATTATGGTGAAGGCATATGAGTACTTCTATCTGTATAGGTGAGTATATCTGACTACTCAGGCCCTTTCCTTTTCCTTCTCTCTACTATTCAAAGATAAATTTTTATTATTATTTCTTTTTTTTTTCTAAAATTTCCAGGCAGAGAAGGGTAAGCAAAAAAGCCCTCCAGCATTCAGCATTTCCTTGATTATGCAATTGATCCCTTTTGATCAATTATGGAATTTATCAATTCATGCTAAAGAGTCAAATTTCCATTATTTGCCCTAAATGAAATCAGTGATGATCCACAAATAAATTCCACAAGGGAAGGGAGGAGGTGGAGATGTGGATCCATGATTTCATTGACATAGTCATTTTCAGGTGAATAAATGTCTTTGCAAGCAAGACAAATCTGTGATTTATAATCTTAAGAGATTCACCTGAGGTACTGAGAAAGTAAATGACTTACCAAAGTTATTAATGCTAGGATGTGTTATAGACAGGACTTTGTCCAGGCCAGGACAGGTCTCTTTTCATTTTACTCTATGGATTCCCCAAAATTATACTATATACATTTATGCTGATGTATCATATAGATAGCATATGTATTCTAGAAACAGTGTCATATAATAAATAGTGTGATCTGGCCCCCAAGTCAGGACTTGAGTTTGAATTCTGCCTCTGACACAGACAAGATAGTAGATGCATCCCTGGACAAATCACTTAACTTCTTAATGATCTGGGGAACTCTCTAAGATGATAATCTGCAAAAAAGGTAATAACTTGTATTGATATAGGGCGTTGCCTCAATGGAAGTTCCCTACATAAATAAATCATAGGAATAGACGGAAGGGGGGAAGTAAAACAGGGGAGACAGAGAGAGAGACACAGACAGAGAGACTGAGAGGGCACAGAGAGACAGATAGAGACACAGAGAAAAAGACAGATAGACGAGCAGAGACAGAGAGTCAGAGACGGAGACAGACAAGAGAGAGATGGAGAGAGACAGACAAGACAGGCAGATAGTGAAAGA